>JAJIBD010012446.1:0-48681 GCA_021461705.1 Cryptotis parvus
TTTTTTTCCTTTTTGGGTCACACCTGGTGATGCTCTGGGGTTTCTCCTGGCTCTGCAGTCAGGAATTACTCCTGGCAGTGCTCAGGGGACCATATGGATGCGAGGGATCAAACCGGGTCCCCCTCATGCAAGGCAAACGCCCTACCTGCTGGACTATCACTCTGGCCCTGATCTCAAATCTACCGAGCCAAAGAGTTTATCAATGCCGTATGTTGGTCTGCCTGGCTAGTAGGTGCCAATTATCTCAGGCTTGGAACCGAGAGTCTTCCTGAGGGCAAGACTCCCTCTCCACTTAACTTGTGCTTTAGCAGTGGGACAGAAGGGAGTGTGGCCTTTGCTGGGGTATGTGTGTCTTGCAGATAAGCCATGAGTATGTGCCTCCCTGAATGGGGTTGGGAACATCTTCCCAGTTCCTGCCCAGGTGGGATTTTTGGAGCATGAAGAACTTCCTGCACAGATGCACCCGTGTCAGGTTTCACGTGGCTGCTCTTGGCCAGGAGTCCAGAGGGTGAATTTTTTTTCTAAAAGTGGCTGAGGCAAGGCCCAGACTGAGGATGTGGGCCTCAGTGCAGCCAGCCATGGCCGCCTCCTTGCAATGTCTAGGGGGGAGCACAGTGACCTTTGAGCCCAGACGAAGCCTGGGGTATT
Source organism: Cryptotis parvus (assembly GCA_021461705.1). Lineage (NCBI taxonomy): Eukaryota > Metazoa > Chordata > Mammalia > Eulipotyphla > Soricidae > Cryptotis > Cryptotis parvus. Next base: position 649 of record JAJIBD010012446.1, read on the forward strand.
CTACAGCCATTCCATGCACAGAGCTGGCCGGAGTGGACTGTAGGCTGAACGCTGGCCTCAGCGCTCTGGGCCTGAATTCCTCTGTCGCCTGTTCCTGCCTGTCTCTGACACACTTCTCTGTTTCTTTTGGTTGTGCACAGCCCGACGAAGAGGCTCTCCAGCAAGAAGGTGGCCAGGTAGGCACAGCTTCTGTTACCTCCCGACCTGAGACTCTGAGGGTACCACTAATTGTTGTTCTGGGAGAAAATTCCCATTGTCCTTAAAATACTGAAGCTATGGGGCGGAGCGATAGTACAGTGCGTAAGGCATTTACCTTGCTCATGGCCGACCTGCGTTTGATCCTCAATCCCCAGCATCCCATATGTCCCTTGAGTATCGTCAGGAATAATTTCTGAGCGCAGAGCCAGGACCATCTCTGGGTGTGACCCAACAAGCCAAAAAAAAAAAAAAAAAGTGAAATTACTGCTTATGGTTTGGGATTAAAACTGAGGGGATACAGAGATGGTATAAGGATTCAGGGGCCGGAGCAATAGCACAGCAGGTAGGGTGTTTGCCTTGCATGTGGCCTATCCAGGTTATATCCCTAACATCCCATATGGTCCCTAAAGCACCTCCAGGAATTATTCATGAGTGCAGAGCCAGGAGTAAGCCCTTGAGCATTGATGGATTTGACCCAAAAAGAAAAAAAAAATTGCTTGCCTTGCATGTGGCCCACCCAGTTCCATCCCTGTACCATGTCCCTGGAGTAACCTCTGAGTGCTAGGCCTGGAGTCAGTTCCAAATCACCTCCAAAATAGTGATTTGAGAGGAGGTTCTAGAAAGAATAGCCAGCTGTGTGCTGGAGTTCGCTGTTGCCACTGGGAGGTCTGTGTGGGGAGCTTCGGGCCCTTCCCCTGCCACACCAAGTCCCCTTCACAGCATCTGGAAGCGCCAGTGACCCAGACTTTGGGGTAGCCCACTGGCGCAGTGAGTCTGGGGTTAGAGGCCCAAACTCTGAAGACAGCAGCCCTGAGCACCTTCCCTCACCAGGTGAAAGCACACACGTCCACAGACTGTCCACAAGCTCCATGGGACTCACAGCACCATATCACTGGTTTCCTTCCTGGCATACCAGTGACGGCTTTCCTGGGGCCACTTGCTTCCTCTTCTGCCTAGTCCTGAGCTTCCAAGCCTGAGGGGTGACCATCTGGTGGTACCTGCCAGTCCCTTGTCCTTCTCCACGTTCCCTGTATCTGTGCTGTGGGTCTGGCACCTCCTGTGCTGGCTCCCAGAAGAAGTGTCAGGAGATGAGCTGCTTCCAGCTGTGCTGGACGCCCAGGCCCTAGGTAGGGTTTAGAGGGGTGGGCTTGGAGGCAGTTCCCTGGAGAATTGCTTATTTCTCAGGGAATCAATGCTTCTACACCCTTGGGAAGCTTCTGGGATGTTCTCTTGTTTTCTCTGTGATCAGAGATTCCATGAGTGCTTCCCTTCCATTAGTCTCTCGTGTTCCCCCTAGAGCATTTCCAAGAAAGGGCCTGAGTGATAGATGCCTGCCTTGCCTGGTACCGGGTGGCTCTGATCACTGGCACTCTGTGTGGTCCCTGATCTGACAATAGTAAGCCCTGAGCACCCTCAGCCACAACCCCAAGCTAAATCAAACCAAAAGAAAATTTCTGGGAAAGAAAACTTGGGAGATGTACATGCTATAATGAGAAGCAAAAAGCTTGCTATGTTCGATGAATGTGCAGAAATCTTCAGCCTGATTATTTTGGGGCCATTTCCGGTGGTGCCCTGGTGACTCTGCCATGCCTGGCATTGCACCTGGGGCTCCTGCAGGCAAGGCATGTGCTTTTTCCCACGGGGAGTCTCCCTGGCCCACAGTGTTACTTTCCAGGCATCCTTCTGGATCCTGGCAGTGCCATGTGGCATACAGAGCCTCCCGGAAACTCTGGCAGCCCAGGCCTCGTTTAGAGGCAGACGAGCTTTCAGGCCAGGCGGGAGCTGCTCCTAAGGACACATCGCTTCCGCTCTCGCTCTCCCATGCAGATGATTGACTCTGCCAGCTCAGTGTTCTGTTCGCCTCTTCTGCATGAGGGATAGCAACTAAGGAGGAGAGGAGGCATTCTGGGGACTTCTCAGGAACCCCCAGGCTTGTCATCACTGGGCTGAGTAGCACTTGACATGACACTCAGATCTGGGGACATGACACCCTCACCACCACTGTATCACTGTCTTCCCGTTCATCATCGATTTGCTCGAGCGGGCACTAGTAACATCTCCATATGTCCTGTCTCATGCAAGTAGAGCCCCAAGGGCACCTGCTTGCTCCAGGAACATAAAGAGCCTCAAGCCATTCCATCAGGTCATGGGAATGAGGTCTATAATTGTTACTGGTATCTGGCATATCAACTACAACACGGGTAGCTTGCCAGGCTCTGCCGTGCAGGTAGCATACTCTCCACCACCCTATCTCTAATGTCGCTCACTGCCAAGGAGCTTGTGGAAGATCGAATGTGCTGGAGGCATGTGGGGGCTGGGGATGGAGCCCAGGGGTGGGGATGGATGCCTGAGAGTGTGGGCCGTGGGCCCCAACCTGAACCCCTGGGGCAGAGCTGTCCTATGCAGGCCTGGGCCCGGCGCAATGGAAGACACGGTCACGGGAATCCAGGTGTTTAATTGCCTAAGGTACAAAGTGCCCCACTACCTGGTGAGGAGGAGGCTCCAAAGGGCAGCAGGGCATTAGACCCGACCCTGCAGAGTGTCTGCTGCCCGGGCTGTGTCCAGCTTGGCCTGTCCTGCCCCTCATGTGGGAAGAGCCGACCCTCCACTCCTTCACCACTGGCTTCTTTGCTCTGCTCAATAACCTTGCTCTGGCTGGGGCTCTTGTTTCTCCTCCCCAGGCACCTGCTCCAGTCTGGGGCACTGAGCATGGAGGCTCTGCAGGCCCTGCACTCGGATCCCGGGAGGACATGGATGAGGACATTGCGGACAAGGTGGGCCTGAGGGAGTTGAGGGGCTCTGCAGGGGGCACCTCTGGGGCTATGGCCTGGTGGGGAGGGGCTCTGCAGAGAGTGCCGATGGGGCCGTGGCCTTGAGAATCTCGGGTGCATTATCCATCAATCTGATAGCGTGGGGTATGAAGTAAAGTGTGTCCTCGGCAATTAACTGGGTGCCATGGTGACGCCTTCCTGCCATCCCACGGAAGAAGCAACTAGGGCTAGGGCTGCACGGGAGAAGACTGGGAGCCACAGGGGGACAGTGTCTATGGGGTCTGGAGGCAGCTCAGGACTGGGCGATGCTCACTCCGCAGCAGGCGAATGAGCCCGCTAGTGTGGCTGCTCCAGTAGATTCGGGGGCTGGGAGCTCAGAAAGGAGGCAGTGTGCCCCACCAACTGCTGTCCCCTTGTCCCGTCCCCCTCAGTGGCCTCTGAATTTGCAGTGCCTTTCTGGCTTCACAGCCTTTTTGCTCTGCACCCGTGTGAGTGACTCCATCTCAGGGTCGAACTGCCTGCACAGTGGCCTCCACCCCGACACTCCACTTAGCCTGGATGTCGGACCAAGTGGGGACCCTGTGTGTGGGACCCCCGCAGCCCTCCTGCCCCACACTAGTGCTGATTCCATTTTTTTTTTTTTGGGTCACACCCGGCGATGCTAAGGGGTTACTCCTGGCTCTTTGCTCAGGAATTACTTCTGGCGGTGCTTGGGGGACCATATGGGATGCCGGGGATCGAACCTGGGTCGGCCATGTGCAAGGCAAATGCCCTACCTGCTGTGCTATCGCTCCGGCCCCACTAGTGCTGATTCCAAAGGCTTCCAGATTCAGGGTAGGAGGGTTGGATTGAGGCCCCAAAGCACTCGCTCAGTGGGGGTCGTGACCACACACCAGGCTTGGCTCCCAGGGGGCTTCCTCACGGTGCGCACTGACCCCAGTGAGGCTCACCAGCCGTCTTGCTCCCCAGGTTGTCTTCCTGGAGAAGCGGGTATCTGAGCTGGAGAGGGACACGGCTGCCAACGGGGAACAACACAGCCGGCTGCGGCAGGAGAACCTCCAGCTGGTGCACAGGTGAGTTGGCACAGCCCCTCGGCGAAGGGGCCCTCAGCCTCTGTGACTCTGCTAGAAGGCAGGAGGAGGGAGGAGCAGCGCCTTGAGCAGCCACTGCTGTGTGGGGAGCGGGCCTCTGAGGTTCAGCAGAGCCTCTGACAGGTCCACTGGGACCAAGGCTGTGCTTGGGGAACTCTTGGCTTCCTCCCTGTGTCACCGTCCCAGACAGATGCTACCTCAAGCCTTCTTGCAGATGAGCAAACATTTCAGCCGTGGGGCAGCCCTGCATTAAGGGGGGCACAGGGCAGCTGCCAAAACAGGAAAATGGGGCTGTCCCCACCTGCAGCCCAGAGAGTGTGAGGGCAGTAAGGACACCTTGGCCAAGAGGTGGCTTCTCTCCCTCCTTCCTGGCTTGCAGTGTCGTCTTGGAGGGATCCTGTGAGGTTTGTGGCATTTGGAACTGTCAGACCGGAGAGAGTACATGAGACCTGACGGACCTTATCAGCTGTCGGGTGTGGGGGCAGAGTCCATGCTCCTTGCTCCACCCTCCCCTCTTGCCTCCTATGGATTCCTGTGCTGTGCCTGCTGCTCATGGCATCCTCCCAAACACGTGTGTGCGTGGTTCCATGTGTGCACATGTGTAGTGTGTGTTCAGGTGTGGGGTCTGCATGTGCATGTGTGTATGAGTACATGTGTGTGGTACCAGAAGTCGAACCGAGGCCTCAAGCATGCAGGGGCTACTGCCCGGAGCTGTGTCCCCCAGGCCACCCCGGTGCTCTCCCTGGCCCGCTCTTTCTGGGTCTCTCCTTCTGTTTTGCCTCTTCCTTTTTAGATGACAATCCTGGTAGGTCTGGGAAAGGGCACCAGGGCCACGTCCTCTGAGACTTGGTGGTCTGAAGAACAAGCTGCACGTGGTTCCCCACAAATCTTCAGACATGACCTCGGGCTCACATGCCACATGGGCAGCCCAGGCCCCAGGGAACCTTCTTTCCCCTTCCTAGACATGTTGCAGTTCCCTGGCATGGCCTTTCCCTCCCTCAGTTCTTCCATTTCTTGTTGGTCAGGAGTCGGCCCTCGAGGGCCTTCCCTCCCTCCATGTTCCTGCTCTCTGGTTTTGGTTGTTTTCTTGTTTTCCTGTGTAAGGTCCTTCACTTCTCTCCTCTCGCACTTCCACTGAGCCGTAAACCCGATCTACTCAGTCCCACCTTCTGTGTGCATCTGGCAGCCTGCTCTGACCGCCACTCCTGTCCACTGGGAGCCCTGGACTGCCTGCTGGCCCCTGCCAACACCGACTCTTTCTGTCATGTGTTTGCTTTCAAGGCACACACCAAGTTCCCAGGGGTTTTGGGTTGGTGCTCTTCCCAGTCCTCTTCCCAGTCCTCCCCAGGATCTTGTGCTCGAGCCTTTTGTAGCACCTCCCGATCATAGGATTCTTTTGAGTGTTTTTTTTTTTTTTTTTTGCTTTTTTGGGTCACACCTGGCAATGCTCAGGGGTTTCTCCTGGCTCTGCACTCAGGAATCACTCCTGGTGGTGCTCGGGGACCACATGGGATTACGGGGATCGAACCCAGGCCGGCATGGGTCAGCCGCGTGCAAGGCAAACACCCTACCCGCTGGGCTATTGCTCGGCCCAAGTGGTTTTGTTTTTTGCCACTTTTCCAGTGGATCAGAGAGAGTTCAGGAGGGAAGGCACTATCCTTGCATGTGGCTGCAGCAGCTGCGGCCTGGTTAAAATCTCTGACACCACAAAGGATTCTCTGAGCACAGAGCCAGGAATTACCCCTGAACACCACTGGGTATGGTGCAAACCCCAAATCAGGCAGCTCTCTTTGTCATTTTTGGGGTCACTGATCCCCTTCACACCTAAGTGTGAGGCCCAGGCAGGGCGCAGACACCTTGGGAAGGGCTCTGCTCTGTGTGGGTCAGACTTGGTTCCTGTCCCTTGAATGCCCCTTTGTCCTCATGCTCTTGCTGTCACCCACCCTTATCGCTGCTGGGAATGACCTGGGTGGGGCTGCTCTGTCGGTGCAGGGCGTCCATGGAGCCTGTCTACATTGTCAGGGAGTCCCCACCCTGGAGCCTTGGCCCTGGCCAAGTTGTGGGTGACGCCCCGCCATTGGCCTCATACCCCAGGAGCACGGCGTCGAGGTTCCTGACCACTCAGGACCCCGGAGCTCCTCACTGCCCTGTCCTCCTCAGAGCCAATGCACTGGAGGAGCAGCTGAAGGAGCAGGAGCTGCGAGCCTGTGAGACAGTTCTGGAGGAAGCGCGGAGACAGCGGGAGCTGCTGTGTAGGATGGAGAGAGAAAAGAGCATCGAGGTGGGAGAACCTGCAGGCCAGGTGGGGCCGGGCTCACTGCAGCTGGGTTTTTCAGGAGGCGCGCGTGAACCAGCCCAGCCACCAGGAGGGGATTCTCAAGCGTGGAACCCCCTAGTGATTGCCCTTGGCTGCCCTGCTAAGGACCAGCAAGCGCCACACTAAAGCTCTGGCTCGGGGGCCGAGCAATAGTCCAGCGGGAGGGTGTTTGCCTGGCACGCAGACGACCCAGGTTCAATCCCCGCATCCCATATGGTTCCCCGAGCACTGCCAGGAGTAATTCCTGAGTGCAGAGCCAGGGAGTAACCCCTGATCATTGCCAGGTGTGTCCCAAAAAAGCAAAATAATAACAATAATAACAACAACAAACAACAACAACAACAATAATAATAATAATAATAAATAAAGCTCAGGCTTGGTGGAGCCCGTAGCTGCCAGTGAGTCTCACGGTCATCACAGCCACAGGGAAAGGAAATGTGTTGGGCCGGGAGCGATAGCCCAGCGGGTAGGGCGTTTGCCTTGCATGTGGCCCACCGGGTTCAATCCCCAGCATTCCATATGGTCCCCCAAGCACCACCGGGAGTAATTCCTGAGTGAAGAGACAGGAATAACCCTGAGCGTTGCCAGGTATGACCCAAAATAAATAAATAGATAGATGTATAATATGTTATATATATACATACATACATATATGAATATTCATATATAAATATTCATATATATGAATAGACGTGTGAATAGGAGTGTGGGCAAGGTGGGGGTGCTCATATATATATATATATGAATATATATATTCATATATATATATATGAATAGGAGTCGGAGCAATATTATAGTGGGTAGGGTGTTTGCCTTGCACGCAACCAACCTGAGTTCAATACTCAATATCCCATATGGTCCCCCTGAGCACCACCAGGAGTAATTCCTCAGAGCAGAGCAGAGCTGAGCACCACCTACTGGGATGGAACCAGGACACAGTTCCACTGTTCAGGGGACTGGACTGAGTCCCACAATACTGGGGACCAGACACACACTCCCACTGGGACAGGGGGACCAGGACACAACACCCATGTGGAAACAAGCATCAGCCCCACACAGCAAGTACAACTGCAGATGTGATGAGCCTCTTCCTCCTGGCTCCGTAGAGGGGCTACGCCCCTCTGGAGCGGCACCCATAGTGACCTGTGTCAGGGACTCACAGGACTGTAGGAGGCCCCAGACAGAGAAGGCACCTGGCTTCTCTACCCCAGCACTGACGGCCATGTCCCCAGACACTGGGCCCAGGTGATGCTGGCCAGGGGTGATCCTGAGGAGCTGTTTAGTGCAGGTCCCCCAATCTGGTGACAAGAGGCCCTGTCCCCACTGAGACCCTTCCCTAGACCCAGCCCTTGGCATCAGGAGACACCTGGAGGGCACAGACCCTCCCCAGACCATCTGGGTGGGGCTGGTGCCTGAGTGTGTGGGGCATTAATGGGGAAGCTGGATGAAGTGTGTTTGGTGATGGGGCTGTGCTGAGTGCCACTGTGGGTAAGCTGAGGGCCACACACTGCTCGTGTAACAGCCTTTGGTGAGCCTGGAGTCATCCCAGACCCACGGTGTGTTGCACGCATGGTCAGACATGCTGGTCCGTGTGAGCACTGGGGCGGGGCAGGCGGGCTCAGGGCGCTGTTTCCTGGGAAGGTCCCAGCTGTGCTCTGTGTCCCAGGCTGCAGCAGCTGGATGAGGAGAACAGCGAGCTGAGGTCCTGCACGCCCTGCCTGAAGGCCAGCATCCAGCGGCTGGGGAGGTACGCCGGGAGGGGGCAGCAAACAGGCTCCAGGCCTCGGCACCGGCGCCAGCCTGCGGGTGGGTCTGAAGGGGCACTGGCTGCTCCACAGAGGGATGGATTCAGCCCCGTGGACGGGGGACAGTGTGACCCCCTTTCCCTCTGCCAGACCATAAGCCCATCAGGTCTGCATTGTGGTCTGCGTCCAGGGACAGCATCCTGTAGGGCTATCTGTATCCCTCCTGCACACAGCCGGGCTTGGGGCTCCTGTACTCCTCCATTCACTGAGTAGCAGTTCCCATCCTCCCTCACACCACGCGAGGTGGTGACAACTGAGGGTCTCTCGGGCCTTGGGAGCTGCCCTGCTCCCCTCAGAAACAGTCTCTATAGCCATGAAAATGCTGAACCCCAAGAGTGCTGCCGGGAATGACACTCGGCCCGCCCTAACCAAAGACCACTGGTGTGTGGCCTGAGCTGCGCAGGAAGCTCCTGGTGTGGCCCCCACCACTGGGTGGTGGGGACTGGAAGGAGTTCGATGTGGGCAGTGGGGATAGCCGGGTGTCAGCAGCAGGGACGGCCTGGTGTGGGCAGCGGCAGGAAGCCTGTCAGTGTTGTGCCGATTCCTTTACAGGAGAAGCAGAAGTTGCTGGATGAGATTGAAGAGCTGTCACTACGGCTCAGTGAAGAATCAGGAAAACAAGAGGAAACTGGGGGACAGGCTGAGTCAGGAGAGGCACCACTTCCAGAGGGACAAGGAGGCCACCCAGGAGGTGAGAGCTTGGTCGCTGCTGTGCCCTTTGGGAAGGGTGGTGCCCTCACCTCCCCACACAGGCCTTCCAGGGGGGTCTTGCCACCTTGTGCCTGACTGGGCCTCAGGCTCACCTGCTCCTTGCAGCTGATTGAGGATCTGCGCAAGCAGCTGGAGCATCTGCAGCTGTTCAAGCTGGAGGCGGAGCAGCGCTGGGGCGGAGCAGCAGCACGGGGCTTCAGCAGTACAACAGCCGCACGCGGGAGAGTGAGCTGGAGCAGGAGGTCCGCAGGCTCAAGCAGGTGAGCACGGCGGCCTGTGGGGCGACCCTTCGGCGCCCTCTACCCACAGGGTGCCCCCCAGCACTGACGACTGTGTCCCCAGGACAACCGGAGGCCTGAAGGAGCAGAATGATGAACTCAACGGGCAGATCATAAACCTGAGCATCCAGGGCGCCAAGAACCTCTTCAGCACATCCTTCTCCGAGTCCCTGGCTGCAGAGATCAGCTCCGTGTCCGAGAGACGAGGTGAGCACCCCCCACCTTGCCTGGCCCACTGCCACCTGCGCCCCCCCACACTGACCCTTGCACCTCCACAGCTCATGGAAGCGATTCAGAAGCAGGGGAGGAAATCAACCTGCGCCTACAGGATTACATCGACAGGATCATTGTGGCCATCATGGAGACCAACCCCTCCATCCTGGAAGTCAAGTAGAGGCAGGAGCCCAGCTGTTCTCCTTCCCTCTGTCCAGCCTGGGGCGTGCACGCCACCCCTCACCCGTTCAGATCGGGCGGTGCTCGGTTTTATGAGCTCCCTGCCTGCTCCCTGCTGGGACTGTTGCCCCCAGCCTCCCCTGCTCCTGGAGGGCAGTGGGCATGAGCGGGTGAGGCCCAGAGCCCTGGACTGACCGGGAGCTGCAGGCTCTCCAGCTTCCCTGGAACCTCCCCACCCCAACACTGCCCCATCTCCCGTGCTGCTCTTAGTGCTGCCCGCCAGAAGGGGCGCCAGGCCTGGGAGTGCCGGACACGCCTCGGGCGCTTCCCCCGTGAACCTTTGCTGCAGTGACCCTCGGCACTTTGAGCTCAGGACCCAGCACTTCACTGTGTGGACAGGTGGGACAGGTGCCAGCCCCACAGGTTCTGGTGTGGCACACCTTGTCAGGTGTGACTTCCCGTCCTGTGTGTTCTCAGCTGCCCTTTCCAAGCAGGGTCCAGAACTGGAAATGCAGGTTCCTGGGATGACTCACAAGTGCCGTGTCCCCGTCGCCCCCAAGAACAAGGTCTCAGCAGCTTCTGCTCAGGAACTGCGGCCTCACCTGCACCGGGAGCGGCAGTCCCCTCCCTCCCCATGGACCGCTGAGCCCACCCTGAGCCAAGCACCCACACAGACTATGTGTGCAAGCGTGTGTGAGGTTGCGAGTGTGTGTGTGTTTGTGAGTATGGGTGCCTGCTTCCCTCAGCCTCCCCAACCTGCCCACCTACAGAGATAATGACGTGGCCTCATAATTGTACATTTTGGGAAAAGCCTTGGGTGTAAATCAGTGTAAACTTGGAGGAGAGATTTTTTATCATGTAGAGTAGGTATTTTTTATAGATTGAAGGTTGATCAATTTTTTAATACTTCTGAGAAAACTGTATACACATGAAATATATATATATATGTATGTGCGTACTATCTGTGAGCCCTGCCAGTCTTTCTGGGGCGCAGCTGCTCTGCCAGTCCACTTCTGCTCTGTCCTCAGCAAGGCTGTGACTCACTAGAACGTTCCAGGCAGAAGCACTTCTGGGCAGGTATCCCAGGAAAGGGCCCCTGTCCGTGGGTATCAGAAGGGTAATGGCGCTCCTCTGGTCTCTCCCGCAGCATTTGGGGTGGGAGTCCTGCAGCCCAGCTCCTCCGGTGCCGCTGAAGGCATACACCCGTGTGGGACATGAGTCAGGAGTGAAAGAGGTGCAAGCCGAGGGGTTGGAGTGAGGGTCCAGAGCCCTGTCCCCACCTACCCTGCAGAATAGCCTGTGCACAGACCACTGCCCACGGAGCTCAGGTGCCTCACAGGGGCTGAAGAATAAACCTGGTGGTGTGGAACTGTCCAAGGCATAGCCCACGCCCAGGGGCCCCACGACCCAGAAACAGCCCAGCACTGCCTTTTGTCAGGTCCACAGCAAGATTTCACAAACTACCTGTGATGCCCAGTCCTTGTGGGGGTAGACCCAAAGGTGAGGGCCTCAAACCACGGCTGCTGCTGGAGCACCATAGGGGGCCCCTGCAGGAGGGCCTGCTCCCCAGCCGCCAGCCCAGTGACCATTGCTGCGGCCTCCACCCTGATGACCCCAGGCTGCCCAACCATGCCCATAGGGCCCTGACTCAGGAGGAGCTGGAAGGGGGTCATGCTTATCCTCAGCAAGACGGCGCTGGTTTCCTCAGATCCACGGGCTCTCCTGTCCTGCCAAGGACAACTGGAGCAGAAAACCCGGTGAGAAGCCTGGACTCATCCAGGCAGAGGCTGAGGGTTGGGGAGGAGGGTTGAGGGCCAGTGCTACTGGGCGCCTGGAATCAGCTACAGCTGCAGACCAAGGACCCTGTCCAAGCTCTTGGCACTTCCATGGGCTCAGCTGAAGGACAGATTCCTGCCAGTAGGGGGCGCGTGATGCTCCACTTCGTTGTTCATTGCTGGCAGCATTCAGGGGTGCCCAGCACCGTGCCTTGCTGGCAGTCAGAGGAGGCACAGAGAAGGGGCCAAGACAGAACAGAAGCTCCCCATTCACTTTTCTTCCTTTTGGGTCACACCCAACTCCAGGGGACCATATGGGATGCCAGTGACTGAACCCGGGTTGGCACGCTGCAAGGCAAACAAACGCTCTACCCGCTGTACTATTGCTCTGACCCCACCCATTCACTTTGGGGTTGGTTTCTAAACCACACCTGGCAGTGCTTAGGAATCTAGAGCCCAGGCCCATCCTGCAGAGCTGAGCAATCTCTTAGGCCCCTCACTGTTGATGTTATTGGGGAAGCAGTTACACTCCTTGTACAGGCATGGAGGAGTCACAAAGCACACCTGCCAAAGCACATTTATGGCCAAAGCACCGGGGACATTGTCCCCACAAACCCCTGCTCCAGCTGCCTGCTGGCCTCAGGACGCCACCGAATTCCATAGCCCTCATCCAGAGGCAACTGCGATGATCAAGGCCTAGGGCAACATGGGTGCAAGCTGGCTTTGTACAAGGACACTGCCATGAGCTAGCCGGACAGCACTTGCTCTTTCTGCAGGACCCTGCAGTGCCTGCCCAGGACAGTAGTCGGCTGTGATTTACAGTCCGGTTCCACTCACCTGGGAGAGCTCAGAGAGGCTGGGGCATTGCACACTGCAGGCCCAGCATTGTGTGGTCCCCTGAGCACAGAGCAGGTACTGGCCGGAAGAAAAAACACATGCTCATCTACTACATAGTGTCTTCTAATTCCTTCTGCGACCCTCAGAACGAAGGCCACAAGATGGCTGCCCGTTGCAGATCTCATGGCTCTTGTCCTCCTGGTGCCCGGCACACGTGGTCCTCTCCAACAAAGGTCTCCTTGGGCATCAGCATATAATACTGTATAATACTATAAAATATTTTATAGGCATCAGCATATATTATATATATATATATATATATATATATATATTTTTTTTTTTTTTTTTTTTTTGTTCGCTTACTGGAGGGCAGATGCACTGCCCCCGCCTTTATCCAGCTCTGCAGGGGAGCAGCTTGGCCTCTTGCCTCGGTCAGCGGTTCTTGCAGGCATAGCAAGAGTAGCCTGCAAGAACACAACTGCTACACGAGGCAGACGGGCTCCGGGAGAAAGGGGTATCCGGCTGGCAGGCTGCTTTCTAGGCGCAAACTCTGGCTCCCAGAACCTGCCAGGGGTGCAGCTGCTGTGCACAGCTGCGGTCCGGGCGGCTAGGTGCTCACGCGTCTGCCTTGAGCTACGAGGGGCTCTTGGATAAGGCCCAGACTTCGGGGCCTGAGTGTCCTGCCAGGAGCTCTGTCCCTGTGGGTCCTGCACAGCGTTTTTCATGTGTCCCCAACCTGGAAACAACCCGGTGTGGGACTCCCCCACCTCTAGATCAGGGACTTTTTTTTTTTCTTTTTGGGTCACACCCGGCGATGCTCAGGGGTTACTCCTGGCTCTGCACTCAGGAATTACTCCTGGCGGTGCTCGGGGGACCATATGGGATGCCGGGGATCGAACCAGGGCCGGCATGGGCCGGCCGCGAGCAAGGCAAACGGCCTACCCGCTGGGCTGTCGCTCCGGCCCCCAGGGACTTTGCGGGGGATGGAGCCTGATGACAGGGACTTTGCTTGTCATCAGGCTCCATCCCCGCAGAGGTGCCCCTACGCTTTGCCAGAAGCAATGGGACGGATGGACGGCTGGGGTTGGAGGCTAAGCTGGCGATCCTCGGGCTCGGCCTGGCGCCACGGGCACCTGGCTGGTTACCAGTGGTATTCGGCCAAGTCGGAAGCACGAAGCCTGGCGCTCTGGACCACGGCGGGGACAGCGCGAGATGACCACCTCGAAGGTCCCCCTCCCCGACCACAGGCTCCTGAAGCTCGCGCACAGGGGAGTGAGCAATAAGCCCCGCCCCTTGCTCAGAACAGCGCATCCTGGGAGTTGTAGTCCATGGCTGCCGGGCTCCACCGGCAGTGGGCGGTGCACGCCGTGGGGCGGAGCGCAGGGGCGTCCGCTTGCCGGGACTACGATTCCCGGCCGCCTCGCCCGCGGGCACCGCCCTGTTTCCGCTCAGGCGCGCGGGCCTGTGGGAGCCGTAGTCCGGGCGCGATTCACAGCGCCGCGTGCGCCCCGGGCGCGCCGTAGCCGCGGGCCCCGGCCGGGGCGCTACGCTACGGAGGCGGCGTAGGCGGACCGGCCGGGCGGGCGGCGCTCAGCGGCTGCTCCGGACGCAGCGCGGGAGGCCGGCCGGGCCGCGCCGCCCTCCGCAGCAGAAGTTGTGGACCGGCCGGCGGCTGCGAGCGGGCCCGGGGCTGGTGGTGAGTCCCGCTGGCCGGGTCCTACGGGAGGGGCCTGCGGGGGGCGCTGCGGGCTGACGCTGACGACGGCAGCGGGGCCCGAGGGGAGGAGGACGGAGGGGTGGCCGCGGCCCGGGACGCAGGGTCGCAGGGGGGCGGCCTGTCCTTGGGGCCCACCGCTGCCACTCAGAGTCGGAGACCCCGGGGATGGCCTGGCCGGTTTGTGTGTGACCCGGAGTCGGGTCCTGTGCATGGCTCACCCGGTGCCGGCGCAGCCCGGGCGGGACAAGTGGGGTGACCCCGGTCCGACTCGCCTGGGGGCCCGACTTCGCACTGCCGCCGAGGGTCCCAGAGCTGCACCCCGTAGGCCGCCTGGATCCGGATCTCAGCGCGTCTCCTGTGCGCTCACGGCGGCGTGGCGTTAGGCCGGGCACGGCCGCACGGGGGCACTTGCCTTAAGGACAGAGCAGCTCTGGCAAGGCGCCTAGTGGCAGCCCCCTGCTCACGGCACCGCCCCTGCGTGGGGCTGGGCCTGAGAGTGGGGTGTGATGGGGAAGGACTCAGGCAAGCCCTTGGCCCAGCGCTCAGCAATAGCCCAGGGGAGGAGACACGGACACTCGCAGTGGCCCGTGCTGGCTGTGCAAAGGTGGGCTCCCTGCCAGAGGTCCTGTGGAACTTTTGCAGCTGCTTCCTTCTGTACCAGCTGGACAGAGCTTCAGGCCCCTAGGGACACCTCAGGGACAGACCTGCTGGACAGAGCTTCAGGCACCAAGGAAACAGGACGGTGCATTGGGGATATTAGAGCCAGTCTGCCTGGAGCACCCACTGAGACCCGGAGGGCACTGCACTTGCCTTCCCAGGTCCGGAGAGACCACGTGTCTAAGACTTTAAGGAGCCTGGAGCGGGCAGTGAAAAGGTTGTGGGCACTTAACTCAACAGCTGGGATCTCTGGGAGGTCAGCTGAGGAGCTTTGGGTACCCCATCCATGGGGCGCTGACCCCACCTATGGGCCAAGCTCTAGGGGCGCATCTGAGGGGACACTGGTGTTGACCCCAGCTATGGGCGGAGCTCTGGGGGCTCCATCTGCTGCCCCCTGGCAGCTGGTCACAGGCAAGCACTTATCTCCTGCTCCTCCTTCCTGTTTGCTGGAGCCCTGGGAACTGAAAGCAGCCCAGTTTCCTCTAGTCCCCTGCGCCGTTTGCAGAGGGAACGGGCCACTGCGTGCTCACACCATCGCCACGGCTCACTAGCGCCAGGACGTGGTGTCCTGGAGGTCCCAGGGCGCCTGAGCACAGGGAGTCGGGCAGCACCTGGGGGGTGTTGGCGTCCCTCACCCACACCGGGAAGGTGGGCTTCTCAGCTCCTCAGGTACCCGCCTGCCTCCTGGTTTGTGGTGTGACCTGTGCTGCCCCTCCCTGGCCTCTGCTTTGCCCCCAACTTCCCTGCCCTGCTCTGGCCCCACTCACGGTGCTCCTGCCCCCTCTGCCCTCTCTGTGCCTGCAGTCAGGGTGCTCTGCAGGGCAGGGGGCTAGGGTGGGTCACAGGACAGGAATCTCTTCTGCTGTCAGCACACTGGGGCCCACCCAGAGGCTGAGGCTGACCCCTGCTGTCCTTCATGGGTGCTGCCAACTCTCCTGCAAGTGGCATCTAGGCCACGCTCAGCCCGTGGCATCTAGGGCAGTGCTGTGGAGCAGGAGCATGTGCGCCCTGGGAGACCTTTTGTGCTGGGACTCGGGGGGCCCTGCTGGAGCCACATCTGATGCCAGAGTGGAGCCCCAGAGCTGCCCCTCGGAGGAAACAGGCGGGTAGCTGGGGTCTGTGGGTCAGGGAGTCAGAGGCCACAGTGGGCTGTGTGCCCCCGCCCTGACTAAGGTGCTGGCCCCAGATGGGGTGTGTCTACACCCCCAGTGCTGGTTCCTTTCGTGTCCCAGGGCACTGGGGTTCCCTGTGGACTGAGCCGAGTCCACCTGTTTGTCTTGTTTCCTGATGTGACTCACCTACCCGTACCTTTCCTGCAGGGGGCAGAGGTGCCTCCATCCCGCCTTCCGCCCCGACCTGCTCTTACCTGCCTGCTCCTTTCCTGTGCAGGGGAGAGGTGCCTTTTGTCCCCGTTTTCCGCCGTCACCTGCCCTTACCTTTCCTGTTGGGGACAGGTGCCCTCTGTTCCGCTGTCCCCGTGCCTGTTTTCAGGGATAGGGTCTGCACTGCTGTCAGGGTGGGGAGACCCCAGGTGGGCCAGGCTGCTGGGCACACAGGCTCAGCTGTTGTAGGACTGCGTTGGTCGCCCCCAGGGCTCGGGACGAGGGTCAGACCCATGACCATTCCCTGGGCTGGACTGTGACCGGGACCTCCTGCTGATGCCTCATCCCCTGACTGGCTGCTACTCCTGCGGCCCAGGACCCTGCGCTTCCAGGAGCAAACAAGCTGGGTCGAGGCGCCTGCCCCAGTCTCAGTGCCCGCGGTGCCTGTGGGACCCGTGAATCATGCGTTTCTTCTCTCTCTGTTCGTGTCCCCTGTCGTCCTCGTCATCCTGTCCCCTCACCAGCCTGGCAGCCGTTCCCGTTGGGCACCCTGAGTGCTGCTCCTCGCCTGCCGCTGGCCGGATGTCACCGGGGCCATGGGGGAGCTCTGCGCCCCGCTGGCCGCGGAGACCGAGTCTGAACACGGCTTCCCTGCAGGGCCGCCCTACCCGAGGGCCCCGGCAGCGGCCAGCTGGTGTAGGAGTGGTCCCGGGGGCCCTGTATGGGCTGGCACCCTGCTGGCCCCGCAGCACCTACCCCTGCGCCCCGGGCCCGAAGGTAAGAAGGGTCTGGGCCTGTTCTGAGGCCTGACCCCACACTCACCCAGGCTCACAGCTGGACGCTCTGCATGCATGTGCTTGACGGACAGCCCATGGCACCCAGGGACGGACACGGCTCCTGCCCACAGCTCGCTGGCACCTGCAGGCAGGGGCACCCTTGGGGACCCTCCAGTGTGTGGCCTCTGGCCCCTCTTTGGCCTTGCATCTGTGGGGGCAAGACAAGCAGACAGATGAGCTGCTCCAGGTATCAGGACCCCTGATCTGGCTCAGGCCATCCTGGAGGCACTTCCTGCTCCAAGAGCCGCCCAGAAACCCAGGCGGGGCCCCACTTTGCCCAGGACTCGCCTTGTAGGATTTCTCCACTCCTCGCTGTTCCTGGCTGAGTGGGACCACCAGATCTGGACATGCCTTCCCAGACAGGAGAGCCTGGAGAGTGGCAGCAGGGTCTGGACTTGGGGACTGGAAGGGGGCAAGGAGCCCGTGCCCTGCAGCCCCTCACGCCCATCTCTTCTCTGTCCCTGTCAGGCCTGTCTGACGCCATTGCAGTTCCTTCCCTGTGAGACCACAGGACTCTCATGTGCTCAGGGCCCCTGGCCATATGTGTTTTGGGGGAATCCCTGTGTATGTTCAGGACTCCTGTCCCTGTGCTTATTTTTGGGGTCCCTGTCCCTGTGTGTGTTTGGGGGGTCCCTTGTGTGCTGGAGAAGGCAGGGTCCAGTCATTGACAAACTCTGAGGTGAAGGCTGGCCACTACCCACAGGTCAGTGTCCTTCTGAGGGCTGGGCTGTGTCCTCACAGTGGGTTTGGGGGACCCCCCCGCACCCGGCACTGGGTGCAGTGGCCCAGCCTTATTCTGGTTTTGGCTTAGAGGCAGTTTCAGAGTGTCTGCTGGGCCCCGGAGAGCAGGCCCACTGTGGGCAGGCACATTGGTTTGTTTTCTGAAGAGGCGACTTTCCCTCCTGACCCGACTGGAAGGGGCTGGAGTGAGTGTCTGTGGTCAGCAGCATGTGTTGCCTCAACCGAAGAACCATAGAGTCTCTGTTGTAGCCACAGTCGCTGTGGGCACAGGCAAGGTGGAGTGGGAGAGTCAGGTAGAGGGACCAGGCCTGCCCCCCAGACTCCTGCCTGCCGATTCTAGCCTCAAGATGTGGCACATGGCGGTGGACCAGCGGGGTAGGGGGTGCCTGGCAACATAGAGCAGCTCAGCCTCCTGTGACCTCCACATGGGCCGGGTGTGGAGTGACCCTGCCATCCGGGGCCTTCCAGAGTTCAGTTGGGACTGTCCTAGCCAAACCAGCCATGTCAGGGCTGAGCCAGACCTCACAAGCAGGAGCTGTCCCAGAGTATCCCCCAGCTGTCCCAGCGGTGACCCGGCCATGCTCCAACTGTGCCCCCTCAGCGTCCCCGACTGTATCTTGAGCTGAGTGTCCGCTGCCTGCCCAGCACATGTCTGTCTGTCTGTCTCTGTCTGTCAGATGCAGTTGTTGTGCTTTGTGGGTCAGTGGCTAGTTTGCCCCTGGGGGACCCATCCAGGTGCTGGTCTGCTCTAAGCCGTCACTGTGGGCCCCAGCGCCCCCACGCCCGCCTCATGTCTGCGTGCTCTGCAGTCCCGCTCCTGTGCGCTCAGAAACTAACCACTGGGTCCTCAGGGCCTCCCGCACCTCCTCAGCTTTGGTTTTGCCTTTCGGGCTGCTGGCAGCAGTGCTGGGGGTGGACTTCCGGCCTCCCTTTAACAGGACTGGTATCCTCCCGCCCCGGCCTGACTCTCCACGTCACCAGTCTGTCACAGCTGCTCGCCAGCCCAGGAGCTGCCCCCAGGTCCCGGCCAGGTCCATGGCCGTCCCCATGCCGGTCTGCAGAGGCTCCCACGTGGCTTTGGCAGAGGAGCCCAGTGCTACAGGTTTTGGCAGTGCTGTCCCCCTCAGTGTAGCTGCTCCCTCAGTGCCCTTGGGGTTCTGTGTGACCCAGGAGGGGTCAGCCAGCCGGGGTGGCCCCGCTGCTCCTTGCCGGCCAGTGGTGGGTGTTGGTCCCCCGTGAAGTTGTGGATCAGCTTGAGTCTCTGTGTGAAAACTTCCTCTGCGGAGACTTTGTTCTACAAACATCCAGTTTCCTTCCTTCCCAACTAACACATGCCTTTGCCTGCAGCCACACACACTCCGGGCCCATGGCCACAGCCCGGGAGTGGTCCTGCGGGCGCTGTACCTTCCTCAACCCTGCCGGCCAGCGCCAGTGCTCCATCTGCGAGGCCCCGCGGCACAAGCCCGACCTGGAGCACATCCTGCGGCTCAGCGTGGAGGAGCAGAAATGGCCCTGTGCCCGCTGCACCTTCCGGAACTTCCTGGGCAAGGGAGCCTGCGAGATGTGCGGCTTCGCCCCGAGCCCGCGCCGGGGGCTGCCCTGCTCCCGGTCCTCAACGGGGTCCTGGGGAGCCGCGGGCTCGAAGCAAGGAGGAGGCAGGACCCCTGCCCGTGGCTGAGGAGGCGGGGCCGGGCCCGGAGGAGGAGGAGGAGCAGGACGTGGACGGGGTGCCGTAGAGCCAGGGGGTGGCTGGGCCTGCCCCGCTGCACTCTGTGCAACACCCCTGTGGCCAGCTCCTGCTCGGCCTGCGGCGGTCCCCGCAAACTCTCCCTGCCCCGCATCCCCCTGAGGCCCTTGTGGTCCCGGAAGTGGTGGCTCCTGCCGGTTTTCACGTGGCAGCGCCGCCGGAGGGCACTGAGGCAGACCCCCTGCCATGGGCCCAGATCCCTGCCGGCCACCCTTCAGCCCCTTCTCCCCGCCCTTGCAGAACAACCCTGTGCCTCGCAGCCGGAGGGAGGTGCCCCCCAGCTGCAGCCGCCAGTGCCTGAGGCAGCTCCACCGTCATCCCCCAGGCCCCTGGGCGCTCCGGGACTGGCGCCCCCGCCTGGTGGAGCTGCTGGCGGGCAAGCGGCTGAGCCTGCTGGAGGAGGAGGCGGCGGAGGGCGGCCCTGCCCCACGCCACTGCAGCTCCTGTCCCGCGCCTAGCCCGGCCGGTGCTGCCAGCACAGAGGCCAGCGGCAGCGACCTCATCGCCCTGGCCGGGCGACAACGTGCGGTACACACCTGCCAGCCCCTCCAGCCCCGACTTCACCACCTGGTCCTGTGCCAAGTGCACCTTGAAGAACCCCACAGCAGCGCCCAGGTGTGCCGTGTGCGGCTGCTCCAAGCTACATGGCTTCCAGGAGCATGGCGATGCCCCCGCCCGCTGCCCAGACTGCAGTGCGGCAGACAGGCCCGGCCCCTGCGCTGCCCACAGAGGCCCGCGGCTCCTCCCCACGGTGCCACCCGAGCGCCCTGGCCAGTGGGCCTGCCCAGCCTGCACGCTGCTCAATGCCCCACGGGCCAAGCACTGCGCTGCCTGCCACACGCCCCAGCTGTTGGCCAGCCAGCGCCGAGGCACCGCCACCGCTGCGGCGCCGGGAGAGTGTCCATGTGGAGAAGCGGCGGCAGACGGACGAGGGCGAGGCCAAGGCCCTGTGGGAGGACATCGTGGCCTTCTGCCGGGAGGTGGGCTGGGTGGGAGCGAGAGCGGGGCTGGGTGTAGGGCCGGCCTGGTTGTGACTGAATGGCCAATTCTCTCTGCCCAAGGCCGTGGCCGGTGTCAGGGTGCCTAGAGAGGGAGGGGCCCTGCTGCTGGGCATCCCAGCGCCTGCCTTCTGGCTACCCCGCCGCACTATTTGCATCCTGCCACAGACAGGCCAGGGTTCTTGGCCCTGACGTATGCGTGCTCCTGCAGAACGGCGTCAGCTTCGTGGACGACAGCTTCCCCCGGACCCGAGTCTGTGGGCTTCCCGGCGGGGACAGCGTACAGCAGCGAGTGAGGCAATGGCTGCGGCCCCACGAGATCAACTGCTCCGTCTTCAGAGACCACAGTGCACCGTGGTCGGTGTTCCACACCCTGCGGCCCTCGGACATCCTGCAGGGACTGCTGGGCAACTGCTGGTGAGCTGAGGGCCAAGGGTGCCTGTGATGCCCAGCACTGGTGGGGAGCCAACCAGGGTGGACCCATGCTTGGCTAACGCCCCTCCACGCTGTACCGTCTCCCCATCCTGCACCGCACAGGTTCTTAAGCGCATTGGCGGTTCTGGCCGAGAGGCCCGACCTGGTGGAGCGCGTGATGGTCACTCGCAGCCTGTGTGCCGAGGGCGCCTACCAGGTGCGGCTCTGTAAGGATGGGACGTGGACCACGGTGCTGGTGGACGACATGCTGCCCTGTGACGAGGCCGGCTTCCTCCTGTTCTCGCAGGTGGGGGGCAGGGCTAGGGCCCTGGTCGTGATGGGGCGGGGCCACCGGTGGAACTGTGAGGGGATGTCAATGGTTGTTAGGCCCTGAGAGGCGGGTCCGTTGTCCCATATTCAACCCAGTCTCCCTCACAGGCCCAGCGGAAGCAGCTGTGGGTGGCCCTCATCGAGAAGGCCCTGGCCAAGTTGCACGGTTCCTACTTTGCCCTCCAGGCAGGGCGTGCCATTGAAGGCCTGGCCACTCTCACGGGCGCGCCCTGCGAGAGCCTGGCACTGCAGGTCAGCTCCACCAATCCCGCGAGGAGCCCGTCGACACTGACCTCATCTGGGCCAAAATGCTGAGTTCTAAGGAAGCCGGGTAAGACCCAGGGCTGCCATGGGGGGTCATGCAAGTGGCAGAGGCGCTGCACAGGGGGTGGGGTGGCCTGTGGACGGGCCTGTGACTGGCCCCTTTTCCCTAAGCCAGTCAGGGCTCTGGGTGCTGATGGCATGCCAGCACCCCCGGCACCTGGGGCTCCGGTGCGGTGAGTGACACTCTGGGTCACTTGTCTGCAGGTTCCTCATGGGCGCCTCCTGCGGGGCGGCAACATGAAGGTGGACGATGCGGCGTGAGAGCCTAGGCCTGCGTCCCCGCCATGCCTACTCCATCCTGGATGTTCGTGATGTCCAGGGCTCCAGGTAGGCGGCTCTGGGGGCTGCAGGCTGCAGTGGTACGGGGCCTGGTGGGTGGCGCCCTCACCGGCTCTCTGCAGGCTTCTGCGTCTCCGGAACCCGTGGGGCCGCTTCTCCTGGAATGGCAGCTGGTCAGATGCGTGGCCACACTGGCCAGTTCACCTGCGCACTGAGCTCATGCCACATGGCAGCAGCGAGGGCGTCTTCTGGATGGAGTACAGTGACTTCATCAGGTAGGGTGCTACCTCCGTCCTCCCAAGGGGTGCTCAGGAGCTCCAGTGACACACTGGCGCCTCGTGGCCTAAAGGGTCAACAGGGGCCGGAGCGATAGCACAGCGGGCAGGACATTTGCCTTGCATGCAACCGACCGGGTTCGATCCCCGGCATCCCATATGGTCCTCCAAGCACTGCCAGGAGTAATTCCTGACTGCAGAGCCAGGGGTAACCCCTGAGCATCGCCGGCTGTGATCCAAAAAGCAAAAGGGTTAACAACTCAGTGCAAGAGCTAGAGAACGTGGTGTTCTCCCAGCCCTGTACGGCTGCAGATGGCCAGGCCACCCTGGGGGGTGCCTGAGACCGCCAGGGCTGCACGCAGCCAGGGACCCTGCCGCTGTGCTGTCTCCAACCTTCCTGCCTGCCCTCTCACGAGCTGGGCCTGAGCTGGAATCCAGGTGGGCAGTGGACAACAGAGGCTCATCCCACACAGTTGTCCTGGGGCCCAGCCTGGTGGTGGCCACTGCTGACAGCCAAGTTCCAAACGCTTCCCGCCAGGCCAGGGGCCGGGGAAGACATCCCCATGGCGCTCAGGTTGTCTCTGCACAGGTACTTTGACTCCGTGGATATCTGCAAGGTGCACTCGGACTGGCAGGAGGTGCGGGTGCCCGGCTGCTTCCCCAGCTCCGCCTGCGGGCCCGTGGGGTGTCACAGCTCTCACGGTGCTTGAGCGGGCCTCACTGGAGTTCGCACTCTTCCAGGAGGGCAGCAGGCGAGTGCCCAGGGCGCTCCACGGGCGGGGGGTGAGGGCCAGCCCTGCCTGACCCACCTGATCTGGACACAGGCGCGCTGACTCCGTGGACAGCCACCTGCTGGACCTGTGCGTGCTGGTGTTCCGAGCCTCCTTTGGCAGTGGGGGCCGCCTGAGCCTGGGCCGTCTGCTGGCGCACAGCAAGCGGGCCGTGAAGAAGTTTGTCAACTGCGATGTGATGCTCGAGCCGGGCGAGTATGCCGTGGTGTGCTGCGCCTTCAACCACTGGGGCCTCACCCGGGCCCCCCCTCCCACGGCCCACGCTGGCACCACTGCCCAGGGTAACAGGGTTGAGCCGCCTGGGAGCCCGGGGGCCCTCCCAGGCTCCTCCGGCCCCTCCCCGCACCCCTTCCTCCCCACAGCCTCCGGCCCCTCCGCAGGCATTCCACGCTGGGCCGCAGAGCCACCAGGCCACGTGTTGGCCGTGTACAGCTCAAGGCTGGTCATGGTGGAGTCCGTGGAGGCCCAGCCCACCACACTGGCCGATGCCATTATCTTGCTGACCGAAAGCCGAGGAGAGCGGCATGAGGTGGGCACACCAGGGCCAGTCACAGGGACTTCATTACCCAGACACGTCAGCAGGGGGCATGAGAGTGGGGTGAGGTGGCCTTGGACCCCGAAACGTGTCTTCCATGCAGGGCCGCGAGGGCATGACATGCTACTACCTGACACACGGCTGGGCAGGGCTGATCGTGGTGGTGGAGAACCGGCACCCCAAGGCCTACCTGCATGTGCAGTGCGACTGTGCCGACAGTTTCAACGTGGTTTCCACGCGTGGCAGTTTCGCGCACAGGACAGCGTGCCACCCCTGCACAGGTGCGTGCCCCTTCTCCCCCCTGTACAGGTGTGTCCTGCCCCTCCTCCCGAACAGGTGCATGCCTCTCCCTCCCCCCTCCCTCAAACCCCGTCCCACCTCACCACCGCAGAGGTGTGTCCCAGCCTGCCACAACCCTGCAGTTTCTCACCCCTCCATCCCTGCACAGCTGCTCCCTTCTCCTGCCTCACCCCTGCACAGATACTCCCCACCCTTTAACCCCTGCATGAGTGTGCTCTTTCCTACCTCGCCTCACCCCTGCACAGTGCACCCCATCTTTGTGGCCACCTTCACCGGCCCCCTCCCCAGGCAGGTCCTCGTGATCCTGTCCCAGCTGGAGGGCAACGCTGGCTTCTCTATCACCCACCGTCTGGCACACCGCAAGGCAGCCCAAGCCTTCCTCAGCGACTGGATGGCCAGCAGGGGGCACCCACAGCCCCCACTCACGCCTGAGGTGGCAGGCCTGCATGGGCCCCGCCGCTGTGACCCTTCCCAAGCACTTTAGGAGGGAGATGCAAACAGAGGACGCTTGAACCAGAATCTCAGGACCCCCACCTCCCGGGAGCCGCTCTGACAGCAGCTGCCCCGGGCCCTTCTCCCTGCCCCCTCCTGGCCAGACCCTCCGGCCACTCAGCAGATACCTCGAACCTGCCTGTAGCCCGGCGGGCTGTGTGCTTGCCCCCTGCCCCAGCCACCTGCGGAAGGCAGGCTCAGGCCCCCGAGTGAGAAGGCGCCTCCATCACCTGCAGCCCCCATGGGTGAAGCAGCCAGGAGCCCCCTCCTCAAATCAGGGCCAGGCCGGCTCAGCAGGGACCACCCGCTGTGGACCACCCCCCGCCCATGGGGTCTGAACCCACTGACTGAACAGGGACCACCCCAGGAGGCCCAGAATCCCGACGTCCCCCCCATCCCCACCTGGACAGCAGGTGGCTCCCAGTCCCGGACCCCAGCAGCACCCGTGGGGCAGGCACTCAGCCGAGGGGCCTTCTGGGGCATGGGGCACAGGGCTGGGCGCTGTCCCTCTGGTGACAACTATGCAATCCCTGGACCTCCTGCCCCTGATGGAAGCCATGACTGGGCCTGGGGCTGTGAGCACAGCTGCCCGCGGGCAGGGTCGGGACGCAGCGCCCTGGGCCATCCCGTCTACACTGCAGGGTGACGTGGCCCTCCTGCCCCACCCCAGCCCTCCCCCACAGCCTCGCCCCCTCCACTGCTTCAGGGGCCCGGCAGCCCGGCCGACTGCCCGTACCAGGGGCCTGTGGGGCTTTGGCACCAAGACAGCCGGGACTCTGCCCCCATCGTGCTCCCCTTTTTATTTCCCTTTCTCTGAGCTGTGAATATTTTTAACCCTGTAAATACGGCTCTTCCGACAGAGACTATTTTATCAGCCGCCAGCCCCGACTCCCCGGTGGTTTCAGACTCAGGCTCCAGGGACCAAATAGAAACGTTTTGTTTTGTAGCCTCGTCTCCTGTCTGCATCCTCCCCTCTGCTCCCAGCCCACTGTGGCCGGGGACACCAGCGCCCACCGGCCTCAGCACGGAGGGGCTGGGCACTCTATAGTCTGCGCATCCACACAGTGGCCACTCTGTCTGGGGTCCTGCGGCTGGCGCTTGGGTCCTGTCTGAATGCAGCAGCCTGTAAATAGTGAGGGTCTTGTGGTGAGACCCCCTGCCCCTTTCCCAGGCACTCTGGACACAGCAAGTGAGTGGGTGAGAGTGCCTGGCTGCCCTCGGAAGTGAGAGCAATTAAAGGCAGTAGCAGGGCTGGCTCCGGGCAGGCCTCGGGCGGCAGGGAGCTGCCAAAGCGCATCTTCCGCAGTGGCCACGACGCCGCCTGCTCCACCTGCCGAGCAGCCCAGGATGGAGTCGGCGGGGGCTCTACGCTGGGCGGGGGTGGGCCCGACAGCTCACTCAGCCACCCCGTCCAGCGCCCCAGAGGCACAGGAGTGCCTGGGCTGACTCAGTCCTGCCACCTCAGCAGAGGGACTATGGTGCCCCCTCACCCAGTTGGGGTGCCATGGGCAGGGGTCTGCCAGGTGCGTAGACTAGGGGGTGAGCTCCTCCTGTGGGGCCCCAGCCCCACCTAGCTGCCCCTGTGGCCTCCACTGGCAGCTGCCCACTGCTAGCCATGGCCTCCCAAGCAGCAGGCGGCTCTCACTTGTGAGGTACCTGTCAGAAGCACTTAGTGTACAAATTAGCTGTGCCGGCGTCTCCCCCCAGCTCCCAGCTCAGGGACTCTCCCGCCTGCCCCGGGCGCCTGTGCAGGACAGGACGTCATGGGATGGGCCCCTCTGCAGGAGCCTGAGTCGGTGCTCACAGGCCCGGGGGTGTGGGTAGGTGCCAGGGGGGGGGTGAGGGCCGTGGGCCAGACTAGGGCCCCTCACACAGCTGTGCTGTCCGCATGCCCTCCTGCCACTGCCTGCCACTCAGGCAGGGAAAATCGAGTGTGACAGGCCCAGGGAAGGCTGGGCCCCCAGGGCCGTGAGGATAGTTCCTCTTCCCTCTGACATATGGCTGCTGTCGGCCCAGGGCTGTGGGCGTGGCGGTTCAGAGCCCAAAGCAAGGCCCCCTGCTCCCCAGGCAGTGACTAGAAGGTCCCAGTGTGCTGCCCCAGCAAGTGTCACCCACTGGGTGCTCACCCATAGCTCGTCCAGCTGGCCAGAGGCTTAGAGCAGAATCAGGTCTTCAGGACCCTGGTGCCCACAGTCATCACCAGGGGCCACAGCCCCCTTCTGTGGTCTCCAAGGCCTCCTTGGGGGTGGGGGCTCCCGGCGACTCAAGGGCTGCTTTATGCTGAGGTGTTTGCTGTCCTGTGTTGGGGCGGCCCCCTGGAACGTCCACACCATCAGCTCCCAGGCCCAGCACCTGTGCTGCGAGGGCAGAAATGTGGGCATGAGCCAGGCCTGTCCTGGCTGCCACCCTCCTGCCCCACACCCAGAAGTGGGTGGCTGTGATATGAGGCCCAGGGGCCCCTCAACCACAGGTGTTCCCCACAGTGTCAGCCACATTCGCCCCAGTGTGCAGTCTCAGGGTCCCTGGCGTAAGAGGGGGACCACGCTGGGCTGACCTGACATGGCCACAGCTGCAACCACGCTGGACTCAGCCCATGAGCCAGCTCCAGAGCAGCCAGCTCCTCTCACACAGACCCTCTGAAGCCCAGAGTCGGGCCCCTCGGGTGCTGTGGCTCCCCAGAGGGCACAGGCGGTGTGTCTGCCCATACCCCCTAGACTCACGCCTGTGCAGTCTCGGGCCTGCACCCACCTTCCACTCAGCCTGACCGAGGGCTCTGCAGGCAAAGGATCAGCCCCAACCCCCTGCACAGGGCTGTTGGCGCGATGGTGGCCCAAGCTGTCTCGGCCTGGGGCTACTGCACGGTCAGCTGGGCCCAGTAGGCAGGCCAAGAGAACGCTGACAAGTCGGGTGGCCACCATCCCAACCCTGCGTACTGGACCTACAAGCATCAAGGAAAGCGGCAAAGGGCAGGAGGTCCTCCCTAAGGAGTCTGCTACCCCGGTCCTCCTGCAGGGAGGCGCTGGGGCCCAGCACGTGGAACTGGATTCAGTGCCCAGTGCCCCTCAAGGACTGCCTCCACCCACATGTCAGCTGGGGATGCCCGAGGAGTTCGGGGCTGCTGAGGCCCCTACTGCTCCCACGTGGACACACAATCCTTGGTTCAGGGGCCAGCGAGTACAGTGGTAGAGCCTTGCCTTGCACACAGCTCGCCCGACTGCAGTCCCCAACAGCAGGGATGATCCCCAGAGCCCAGCCAGTGGTGATCCCTAGGCCCAGAGCCGCAGTTAGAGCACTGCAGCGTGTGTCCCAAAACCCGAAACTCTTCATTTCCAGACTTTCTGCTGGACCAAGCCAAAATCAGTGGGGATAGGATCTGTCCCTTCCCCTGGGACCTGAAGACCTTTCTGTCCCAGCAAGATGCAGATTGGGGTTGGCTGGGACTTTGCTGTTGCCTGCGGTGGGTCCATGACGGGGAGGGGCTGGGGAATCCTGGCTTTCCACCGTATGGGGAGGGTAGCTGAAATTCCGTGGTGTGCCCTCCTTCCCTAGCCCTGGTGGGGCCCCGGCTCTGGGCTGTCCCTCTTGCAGCTGGCCAGGACCTGCCTGATGGATGGGAGCTGACAGCCCCCTGTCTCCGGCGGCGCCGGGGGCCACTGACACCCCAGCACATGGCCGCGGGGACCCCTGGCGGCCAGTGCACCCCACAGCAGCCTGCAGGCAGAGACGGGTGGAGATGGGGCAGGCGCCCCCCACTCCGCGCACACCTGCGCCCCCGCACGCCGTCCCTGCGCGGTCACCAGCAGGGACCACCACCAGGAGCGCGGCCGGAGCGAGCGGCGGGCAGTGGGCAGGTGAGCACGGGCCCGGGAGGGGCCCCTTCCCGGGCCGAGCGGGTTGAGGTGGCGGCGCCCCC
Organism: Cryptotis parvus; assembly: GCA_021461705.1. Classification (NCBI taxonomy): domain Eukaryota; kingdom Metazoa; phylum Chordata; class Mammalia; order Eulipotyphla; family Soricidae; genus Cryptotis; species Cryptotis parvus. The sequence continues at coordinate 28,496 of JAJIBD010012446.1, forward strand.
CGGATCCCCGCGCAGAGCGCAGGCGCGGCAGCTCCTGCCGTCAACTTGGTGAGCGCGAGCGGCGTCGGGGGGGACGCGGTGGCAGCGGCGGCAGCTCCGTGGGGCGAGTGGCAGCGGGTTGAGGTCGGAGCGGCGGGGACGGAGCCCCGCCGGGAGAGCCGCGCCGGCTCGCATCTCCGCCCCGGTCCCGCGTCCGGGCCGGCGGGAGGCGGCGCCGCAAGTTTCTCTGCGTCCTGGGACCGCGCAGTCTTGGGGCTCTGCGGGCTCATCAACCCCGGCACAGGTAAGGCGGCACAGTCTGCCAAGTTTCGGGGGTGCAACGGGTCAGCGCGCCCCGAACGTCCCTGCTGTGCGGAGGCAGCTGGGGTCCCTTCGTCCCCAGAAGGCGCACCGCCGAGGCGCTCAGAGCTGTGGGGTGCCGTTCTGGTTGTCCCCGTCACACGGTCCCTGGGTGGGGGCACTGGGGGCATCCCGGCAGGCAGCTCATAGGGGTGCTCAGGCAGGGCCCCCCGAAGTGCTGGCACACAGGGTGGGGGTGCCCGGTGGTCTCCCCGCGTCCTTGGGGTCAGCTACTGCAGAGGGGCTCCCTGCGTAGGCGCCTGGCTGAAGGGGGCAGGAAGGAGCCCCACCCTTAGGACTTGGGAAGGGGCAATGGCTGGGAGCAAGAGGGATATTGCTGGGAGGGGGAGAGGACTGTGACTTGCGGGGGGTGTCCGTGGTTGGGAGAGGTGCGTGATGGGAGAGGGAGGGGTGTATGGCTGGGAGGGGTCTGTGGTACACCAGGCACAGCTGTGTGACTCCCGGGGCCCAGTGATGGATGGGCAGCTCCCAGCACGGGCTCCCTATGCCATCTGTGGGGGCGAACAGGGCGGGGAGGGGCTACCTCCCTGCCCCCACCAGCCCCCACAGTCTGCAGCCCCTTCCTGAGGGTCCCTGTGCTCTGGTAGGTGACCGCATACCTCCTCTGTGTCCTGACAATGCCACCCCCCACCCTCCAGAGCTGGTCCCTGCACCCTGAAGCCTCCCCACACTGGGCATGGCTGTCCTCATGGCAGAGTCCTGTCCAGTGGGGAGGACACCAGCCATGCCTGCTCAGTCCTGCACCCCAGGAGTAGGTGCATCTGCGTCTCCACAGGGGTCGGCCCTGCCTGGGCCGTGTCCGTGTCCGTGTCCCTGCATGCAGGAAGGGGCTTGTCTGGGCGCCCTGAACATGCCGGGGGAGGAGGGCAGCCCAGGTGGCAGTGCAGATGGAGGGGGGCTCCCCTGCCACGTGCACCAGCATGTGGGCGGAGGAGGGTCTTGGCCGGCTAGGCCACTGGCCTGCCTGGAGCCACCCAGATGGAGCCAGGCTGAGCAGGTGGCAGGGCTGCGCGGTCCGGTCCACCCTGCCTGGCCGCGCCCGCCGAGCTGCCACTCTTAGGGGCCTGCAGTGCTGGGGAGTGAGTCCCCAAGTCCTGCTGCTGCTCGGGAGCTTCTGGTGGTCTCCCAGAGGGTCCCACATCCTTGTGCCAGCTCTGAGCCGTACAGGCGTCCACAGGGAGGGACAGCTCAGCTGCACTGCCCGCTCGTAAGAGAGGTGGACTCTGAACCCAGCCTGCATCTCCTGAAGTCACCCTAGAAACAAGCCTGTGTGGGGTTGACCCTGAAACACGGGGCACACAGTCCAACTTTTCAGAGAAAAGCCATGTAATCACAGCTGTCCTCCTGGAGGGCAGTGGGTCACATCCCCAGAGGGACTGGAGCTATTCTTCCATATCTAGGGGTGTCTGGGGCGGGGCGGCCCGGGATGGAACTGGCTCAGGGTGGGTGGTGTCACTGCAGCAAGCGCCTTAGTCCCTGTGCTCGCTCCAGCACAGCTTCAGAGCACATCAGAAAGTGACCTGGGCAGGGCTGTGCTGCCAACTGGGCATGTGCCAAGTGCTTGGAGAGGAGCAGGGACAGAAACAGGAAGGCCACAGCATCCAGTCACAGCTCAGGTTGGGCCCACAGGCCTGGGCAGGTGCTGACCAGGGATCCTCCACAGGGCTCATGCTGCTGGGACCAACCTGCTAGCAGGCGGCCATGTCCCAAGAGGCCGGCTCCTGCCACGCGGGCCCAGGCGCCCGAACACGCAAGCCCAAGAAGCCGCACTACATCCCGCGGCCCTGGGGCAAGCCCTACAACTACAAATGCTTCCAGTGCCCCTTCACGTGCCTGGAGAAGTCTCACCTGTACAACCACATGAAATACAGCCTCTGTAAGGACTCGCTCTCCCTGCTGCTGCTGCACGCCCGCCGCACTCGCCTGGTCCGGCCCCTGGGGCCCCAACAGCATCGCTCAATGCTGCTCCCTCCACACCTGACCTGGACCCTGTTGGGGACCCAGAGGGGCCACCAAAGACCCTGACTTCCACCCCCAGGGAGGCCAAGACAGGGCCAGGCTTGAGCGGGCTCCAGGCTGAGGCCTGGAAGAGGGGCCTGGGTACAGGCCCCCGGAGTGGCCCCTTTGAATTCGGCAACTGTGGGCCCTGAGGGAGGGGTCCCCTGCTATCCACCTCCCCTTCCAGGTGGGCCCCCCTGAGACCCAGAGCTTCCACCTGCCCCTTCTGGGGCTCAGCTACCCTCTGGGTCCTACCCTCTTCTCCTGCCTGGGGCCCTCCTGGCAGCCGCCCATGTTCCCTTCCTGGCCTCGGCGGGGCCCCTGCTGCCTGTGGCCTGCCCTGCCCCCAGGGCCCCGGGCGTTCGCCCCCTGTCCCCGCCTCTACTGCCCTCTGCTCCTGGGGCTGCCAGCGGGAGGGGCTGCTCCCACCCAACCCCCACCCTGCCCAAGGGACCCCAGCAAGTCTGGCTCCAGGGCTGGGTGGGTCCTGGCCCTGGGGCATCCCCTCAGAGTCTGGGCCGCTGGAGCAGGTGACTCTGAGGGTAGCCAAGAGGACACTGCCTCCAGGAAGCAGGTCGGAGCCCCTGGGGCCCCTCCCCAACACAGCCAAGCCCAGGTCTTGGAGCAGGTGGGTATGGGGGCAGCAGAGGGTGGAGGGTGCAAGGCTGGTGGGTAAGCCGGGGATAGGCTGGGAAGGAGAGGGCAGGGGGCAGGGTGACTCCTCCTGCGTGTGCTCTACCCCCAGCCTGCAGAGCAGCTCGACCCAGAGGCTCTGGCCAGAAGAGCAGGAGCTGGGCGCCCCCCAGAGCGTCCCTGTCCCAGCAGTCCACAAGGCGTCCTGAGTGCCCCTTGGGTGAGACCTTCGGCAGGGCCCTGGGAGACATCACTCAGGTGGAGCTGCCCCTGGGGGTCCAGCCCCTCGGTCAGCTCAGGAGCAGCCAGGCAGGACCCATACGGAGCTGCTGGACATCCACCAGACGCCAGATCTGCCCTTGGACCTGTCTGTGAGGAGCAGCTCTGCCCAGGCCCATGACGACTCCCCCAGACCCTGGCAACGGCCCCCACTAGATACAACACTGACCCAGGGGTCTCTGGGGGCCCAGCCTGGTGGGCCCAGCTGGGCCTCTCTGTGGTGGCCGCACCACCAAGTGTGAGGCTGATTCTAGCATTCCCCCTGGCACCTCTCCGGCCCTGGAGGACCTGACTCTTCCTCACGGTGGCTGGGCCCCCCACATTGGCACTGGAGGACCCTGGACCCCTGGGGCAGCCCCGGACCTGCACAGCCCTCGGGGTTCTGAGCTCTAAGCTGCACCTTGCTTTGGCCTGTCCCCCACGCCCCCCAGCCTGGAGTGTCCTGTGGCTAGTCTGCCCAGCATGCCAGCCCCTCAACCAAGAGGCCGCAGTGTATCTGGTCTTGTGAGGACATTAAAGTGTTATCCATAACTGTTCTGTGTGTCTTTCTTGGAGTGACGCAGGGCCAGGAAGGGCCAGGGTCAGGTCCTGCAGGGGGTCAGGAGTGTGGTCAGGGCCTCAGGTCAGATCCACACTGGGTTGGCAGTAGCTCCCCAAGGCACGGCACATGCCCCTGTCCCCGCCCCATGCCTGCAGCCTGGCTGGACCCCGCCAGCCCTGCATTGATAGGCATCAGCTGTCACAGCTGGCTGCCCGCTCAACTGGGCTGGACCGGCCTTTCCCACGGGCAATGGACCCTCAGCCCCAGCTAATTACCCCTAACCTGGCCCCACCTCCGAACATCCCCCATGCCAAGGCCCCTGGGAGTGCTCGCACCAGCTCCAGGGCTGGGCCAGCCAAAGCAGGACCGACCAAGACAGGGACTGGAGCTGGGCCCTCCAGCATCCCACAGGCTGCTGCACTCGAATGTGCAACACCCAGCAGGCAGGTGGCCAGGTACTGCCCAGTAAGCTGTGGGAGAACATCTTCCATTTTCCTGTGCAACGAGGAGGGCCCTGTGTGTGTGTGTCGGGGGGTTCTGGGAGGGGAGTGCAGACGTGTCCAGGCCCCAGCCCTGGGTCAGAGGGGGTTGTCCTTTCTATCTGTGGGTGTATCCAAACCACACAGGGGTCACCTGGACAGTGTCCATCCAGGTGGGGCTAGGACGTCCTAGAGGCCAGTGCTGGGTCCTGACTGAGCAGGAAGTAGACATGGACACAGGAGCAGCCCTTGGTCATTTTTTTTTTCTTTTTTGGGTCACACCCAGCAATGCTCAGGGGTTACTCCTGACTCTGCACTCAGAAATTACTCCTGGTGGTGCTCAGGGGACCATATGGGATGCTGGGGATCAAACCTAGGTCTGGTCACATGCAAGGCAAACGCCCACCCTGCTTGCTATTACTCCGGTGCCCAGCCCTGGGTCTTATGGCAGTTGTGTGTGTGTGTGTGTGTGTGTGTGTGTGTGTACACAGGAGCATGCCTGCCCCTCCCCACTCCTGCCCAGCTCTGGTTTCCAACAACAGAGCAGTTGCCAGGACGAGCTGAGGTTGGAGCCCGTGGCTTCCCCTCAGCCTCTCAGGTGGGTGAGGGAACCCAGAAAAGCCCCCCACTGCTGGAAGTAGGAGGGGCTGCCAGGGGTAGTAGTGCGGAGGGAAGCCAGAGGCTTCTGGAGGCTGAGCTTGTGATCTGCATCTGGGCGGGGCTGTGTGGGCATCGGGACACCCAGGGCACCGGGCGGAAGGGCTCAACCTGGTCTGCTCTGGGGGTTTCAGTCGCTGCTGCTTCTCTTACAGTCCTAGCCTGATCCAGCTCCTCCACCCAGGATTTCTCCCTGCATCTGGCTCTCCCCACCAGCTGACCAGCCGCCCTCTCCCCACGCCCCTGCCTCGCCTCAAGCTGGCCCTATCTGGACCATGCGGGAAGTTTCAGCGGCTGCGGCTGCTTGGGCAGATCCGGTGCCTGCGGGTGTTGCCGGGGGCCCCGGGGCCTACACTGCTCCCTGGACGGCCTCCTTTTTCTCACAGCTGGGGCTGCTCCCTGTGTTCATGTGCTGGACCTTGAAGGACGTGCCATATGCCAGCTGCCCTGCCATGTGCCCGGGCTGGGACCTTTTGTGCCAGAGGATGTCGTGGTGACAGCGGCTGGGCTTGTGGTGGTCAGTGACCTCGTTCATGGGGCTGTCCATGCTCTTGAGCATGCCACGCATGCCCCCAAGGCCGCTGGGTGACCGTGGGCACCTTCTTGGCACCCCGAGGACTGGCCCTGGATGCTGCTGGCCACTTCCTGGTGACTGACTACACGGCTGGGGCTGTCCACAGCTTCACACTGGGTCCTGGCCTGCGACCACGAGCACCCACCTCTGTGACTGGTCTGCTTGGCCCCCGCTGGGTGGGCCTGGGACCCGATGGCAGCCTGGCAGTGAGCGAGGAGTGTGGGGACGTGTGGCTGTTTGGCAGTGCCCGCCAGCCCTTGGGCTCCTTGGGCTCGCTGAGCGGCCATGCTTTTGGCAGTCCCTCAGGTCTGTGCACCCATGCAGACGGCGGCCTTGTTGTGGCCGACGAGCAGTGCCGCCAAGTGACCCTTTTCCCCAGGGCCAGGTTGCCGGTCCACCTGGTGTCTGAGGGGCTGGTCCAACCCTTGGGGGGTGGCCTTTGGGCCCCAGGGCCAGCTTGTGGTGGCTGATGCTGGGGACGGCTTCATCAAGGTCTTCCAGGAGCATTCGGAGGCGACAGCCTGACTAGATGGGCACGTCACATGGTGCCAGCCTAGAGACATTGCTATGAAGGCTGGGTTCAAGACTCAGACACCAGGGCCAGAGCGATAGCACAGCGGGTAGGGCGTTTGCCTTGCACACGGTTAACCTGGGTTCAATCCCCGGCATCCCATATGGTCCCCCCAAGCACTGCCAGGAGTAATTCCTCAGCAAAGAGCCAGAGCAAACCCTGAGCATTGCGGATGTGACCCAAAAAAAAAAAAAGACTCAGACACCAGCTGAATGCTGGGCAGCGGAGGGCCTGGCTTTCCTCGCAGGGTGCTGGGCCCCCTGTACTGTTTTTGGGGTGCCCCAGCTCAGCACCCCAGCTGCACTCAGGTCCTGCAGGCTTAAGATTGGGACTGGAGCCAGGCACCCTGGTGGGCGGGACAGGCACCTTGGGGCCTCAGCGCAGCCCCTAATCAGACCAGGCAGGCGGGCGGGTGTGGCTGGGTGGGGCAGGTGGTGGCCAAGCCCTCCATGCCCCCCGTGTCACAGGGACCCATAGTACCAAGCCTCCTGTACTACTTCACGGTGGCTGAGGTAAGGTGGAGGTGAAGGAGGGTGGCCCACGCTCGGTCCATGGCTTCCACTGGACCTTCTGCCTGTGTGAGGAGTGAGGATAACATTTGGTCTGGGGATTTAGGAGAGCCTGAGATTGTTGCTGCAGATTTTGGGGAGGGGCACCAGTGCTGACCTGTCCCTCGGCCCCCATCCGGGGGTCAATAAACGAACATGCTTGATATTGCTGGTGTAAGGCTCCTATGCAGAGATCAGATGTGGGGAGCCAGGGGGTACACAATAGACAAGGATACTGTGTGTGTGTGGGGGGCACACAGGGACACATAGGACAGACAAGGACACAGCGTGTGTGTGTGGGGGGCACACAGAGACACATAGGACAGACAAGGACACAAGTGTGTGTGTGTGTGTGTGTGTGTGTGTAGGGGGCACACAGGGATACACAGGACAGACAAGGATACAGTGGGGAGATGGGACAGGGGCATACAGGACAGACAAGGACGCAGTGTTTGGGGGGGTTCAGGGACACACAGGGGACAACTATGGATACAGTGTGTGTGGGACAAGGAACAGAGACACACAGGACAGACAAGGATACAGTGGGGCGCGGGACAGGGACATATGGGACAGGCAAGGATATAATGGGCACGGGGTGCGGGGGTACGGCGACGCGGGAGAAATGCCACTAGGAGCGGAACGTTGCACTCACGGAACGCTGGGGTGTGGCGGGCCGGGCGGCAGCCCGGGCGTCTTTGGGGCACGGACCGTTGCGCGGCAACGAAGGGAGCGGGCGGAAATGGGGCTCGTGACCCGCGGCGCGGCGGGACTCGGGGCTGCGAGCGCCGTGGTGGGCCCGGGCCAGCCCGACGCGCCCCCGCGCCCCGTCCCGACGCCGCCGCCGGGGGCGCAACCCCGGGAGAGCGGCCGGTGAGCACGCGGGGCCATGCGGGCTGGGGCTCTCACGCGCGCTCGGCCGCGCTCTCTTCTCTCCCGAGTGTTGGGGCGCGCCGGTGCCCCCGCGAGTCTGTTCAAAGCTCGAGGAACGCTGGGGCGGCTCGGCCGTGCGCGGGGAGCGTGTCCCGCGCCGAGGCTCGTCCCCGCGGCGGCGCCTTTCAAGCCGGGCCTCCGCCATCGATCGGCCGCGCTTTCATCCTCGTGCTGCGGGGCCGCCGGTGCTTCTCCCGCTCCCCGCGCTCCGCCGCGCTCGGCATCTTTTTTACTTCGCGCTGAGCTTTGTAGCCGCGGCACGGCCTCGCCGAGCTGGGCGCCCCCGCCGACCGCAGCGCTCCCATGCCAGCCTGGCTCTTGCCCTGCACGCACAGGCCTCTGCAGTGTTTGGGAGCCGGCCTGAGCGCACACCGCCGCGGCCCGGAGGTCTGGTCGGGACTGATGAAACCCTGTGCCGGCCTTAGGGGTCCCACAGCTGCCAGAGCTTCCTTCCGAGGTTGGGAGGGTTTCATTGCCTGGACCCTGAGCTGAGCCACCTTACTCTGTCCCCGAGGGCCTGGCCCTGCCTGGAGGCTGATTTGCTCCTTTCCCTCCCTGCATATGGAGTGCCCGTGTGCTGAGGGGCAGGCTTTGGAAGCCTGTATCCCTAGGCAGGTGTGGGCCCCTGTCCTTGTCCAGTCAGAGTAGTGCAGGTAGAGACCTTCAGCCGCGCAGGAGACAAGTCTGGGTGTTCCCAGAAGTCGGCAGCTATCAGTGCCCGAGAGAAGGGACCTGGGGTGTGGCAGGGGGCAGCGAATGAGCTGCCTGGGCAGAGGTCGAGGGTCAGGCCACTCGGTGCCGCAGTGCAATGGCTGATCCTTCCCACCCCTTTACTGCCAACTTGGTCGTGAATGAGGGTTTGTTGTTTAAATGCGCCTTCCTTGTTCATGAGATTAGAGTTCTCGCACATCAAACGTGTCTCTGCCAGGTTGCTGAGAGCAGATGAAAGGATAGTTAAGCCGCAGGCAGCTGTGTGGGTGTTGGCCGGCCTGTTCTTACTGCTGCACAGAAATGGGCTTGGGTGGGTGAAACAGCTCAGCCTTCCATGCTTACCACAGCGGCGGGGCCCTGTCCCACGTAAACATATCCACTGGGACTGCATACCACATGTGGACTCTGGCCACATAAACATGTCCACTGGTACTGCATGCCACTTGTGGGCCTCTGGCCACATAAACATGATCATTGGGACTGCATGCTGCGTGTGGGCAGCTGGACACATAAACGTCCCCTGGGGCTGTGTCATATGTGGGCCGCTGGCCATGTGGACATGTCTCGTGGGGCTGTGTGCCACATGTGGGCCACAGCCTGCAGTCCCTGGAGGGGGATCCTGCAGTCACTGAACTGGGGTCCTCTCTTGCAGTGTCCCCAGCATGGTGCTCAAGGCCTTTTCCCCACCTGCTGCACGTCTGTGGACAGTGGCCTGCTGGTGGGATGCTGGGTCCCGGAACAGAGCAGCGCCGTGGTGCTGGCAGTGGTGCACTTCCCCTTCATCCCTGTGCAGGTGAAGGCGCTCCTGGCCCAGGTGCAGCAGGCCAGCCGGCTGGGTGTGGCCGTGCTGGGGACCTGGTGCCACCACCAGCAGGAAACTGAGGGAGAGCCTCGGCCACTTCTTGGAGGGCCTGGGCACCATCTTCTCCCATGAGCCCTGGCTCCAGCTGTGCCGGGAGAGGGGCAGCAGGTTCTGGAGCTGCAAGGCCAGCCACTGGGAGGTCCCTGCCGCCCACAGCATCCCTGCAGAGGACCAGGTGCTCCTTGTCTTCTATGATCAGCGCAAAGTGCTGCAGGCGCAGCTCCACCCACCCGAGGCCCTGGCCCACCAGCAGGCTGGCGATCCCATGGCCTGCGCTGAGGGTCTGGCCGCTGTGTTTGACACGGTGGCGGCGCAGTGCCCTGCTCTTCCGCAGTGACCGTTTTGACGAAGGTCCTGTGCGGCTGAGCCACTGGCAGTCGGACCGGCGTGGAAGGCAGCATCCTTGTGGAGCTGGCCAAGCGGGCCTCGGGGCCTGTCTGCCTGCTCATGGCCTACCTGCTCTCCCTCCTCTCTGCGCTCAGCTCCTGCTGGTAAGTACTGGGTCTGCCCTGAACACACCTGCTGCTGTGGGGCATTGCTCCCCCACCTGGAATCACATCTGCCACCCATGGGGATGCCCTGAGGCACTGAGCACCACCCCCCCAAGGCCTGGCCCTGTCCTCCTGGCCATAGGGTGCTCTCTGGCCCTGACTGCGCCCAGGCTCAGCAGCCTGAGGGGCAGGCACGAGGGCCTGGGCACAGCTCAGGGAGTGAAGAGCTAAGTGTTTTTTTTTGGGGGGTCATGCCCGGCAATGCTCAGGAGTTACTCCTGGCTCTGTACTCAGGAATCACTCCTGGTGGTGCTTGTGGGACCATGTGGGATGCTGGGAATCGAACCCGGTCGACCGTATGCAAAGCAAATGTCCTTCCCACTGTACTGGCACTCGTCCGTCCCAAGGTCTTGTATTTTTTTGGGGTCCACACCAGGCAGTGCTCAGTGCCTACTTCTGGCTCTGCACTCAGGACTCACTGTCGGAGGCTCAGAACATACAGGTGATGGGATCAAATCCTGGAGGGCCGTGTGCAGTGCACGCCCCTTGCTGTCCTATCATTCTGCCCAGTTCTGTCTTTTTGTTTTTTTTGTTGTTCTTTCACCTCATGTGGCAGTGCTTGGGGGCTGCTTCTGTGCTCCTAGCCCTGTTTTGGGGGAACCTGGATCTCTTGACTGTGAGGCCTGCACTCAGCCTGCTGTGTGTCTCCTCCCATCTCCTGCTTCTGCCTGCTTTCTCAGAGGCCTGGGAGCATGTGCGGGTCATAGGCTGCTGAAAGGACCAGTTTTGGGGTCTCCCTGGGTTGCTCTAAGAGCTGCTACATACAGAGGTTCTGTGAGGGGAAGAGCTTTTCTGCCCTTTGGGACCAGAGAAGATGGGCTGGACATAGGCTCGACCCCCAGTATCCCATGGTTCCCCAGCACCAAGATGGGAGTAGCCCATGAGTCACCCCATCCAAGTGCACTCTGGGCATGTCTCTTTTGCCACGTCCTTTGTTTGTTTTTTTTTTTTTTTTCTTTTTGGGTCACACCCAGCAACGCTTAGGGGTTACTTCCTGACTCTGCTCAGGAATTACTCCTGGCGGTGCTCAGGGGACTATGTGGGATGCCAGGGATCGAACCCCTGGGTGGGCGGTGTGCTATCGCTCTGGCCCCTTGCCAGGTCCTTTTGGTCCTTTGCCTTGACCCTCAGGCAGAGGTCACAGGCGTAGAGAAGCCCTCAGGGACAGCCTCTCCCGGGGCCTCGGCAGCTGGAGGTGCTTCCTGTCCACTTTTGGTGCAGTTCTGACATGGCTCTGGCCATGTGATCCTGAGTTCTGAACAGGCCTCCTCACTCATCCTCTGGCCCCCGGATGGGAGTGGGGGCTTTCTGGCTTCCCAAGAGCGTGGCGCCTCCCACCCTTTGCGCGGTGCAGGCTGTTGCAGTCGTGGCCCCTGACGTTCGTCTGGAGCAAGTTGTCTACGTTGCGAGCAGCTTAGGCACCGCCTCGACCACCTCCAGCTGATCTTCAGCACCCAGAGGGCCAAGGACCCTGCACAGCTGATGAGGTGTGGGCCTGCCCTGGCTTTTCCCAGTGGCCACCGGCGCCCTGCCCAGGTGCCCTCATGTCCACTCGGCCCTCCTTCCAGGAAGGCCAACATGCTTGTGTCCGTGCTTCTCGACCTGGCCCTTGGCCTGCGCTGCTCTTCTGGTTGCATAGGAAGGACCACATCGGGCAGCTGGCTGATGCCCTCGTCCCTGTGGCTGATGTGAGTGATGAGGGGGGACCTTCCGGGCCCCAGGACCCGTGGCCAGGTCCTCTGATCTGAGGCTGCCTGTCCTGTCCCATCCCAGCAGGCAGGTGCCTGTGCAGTGAGCCCTGGACCTTGCGGCAACCTCAGGGGACCCAAGACCCCAGCCCTCCTGGTCCTGCACTGGCCCCTCCGCCTGGCCTTTGCAGCCCCTGTGCACACTCACAGCCCCCATCACTGGTGTTAGATACTTGTTTTGTGGCGTAGGGCTGTCCGTCAGGGCTCAGGGAGCTGCTGCTGGTGCCTCTCCCCACCAGGCACTGGCGTGGATGTGTTAGCTTCTGCTGCTGTGCCAGTAGCCTGGGCACTGGACTGGACTCCGTGGTCTAGCCCTCTGAGGTGACTCCCACATCCTGGCCTAGCCTCTGCCTACCTTTTGCAAAGATTGTTCAGAAACATAAATATTTAATGTAGATGTGGGGGCTACTTCCTGCCACCGTGCCCTTCTGTGGTTCTCAGACTGCTGCAGGGCACTGGTGGGTGGGCAGCTAGCTCCGGGAGCTTCTAGCAGCCCAGCTCTGGACATAACCTTTCCCTCAGGATTTGTGTGCCCGCTCATGGGAGACACACCCCACACACTCCTTTTCCTCCTTTTGGGTCCCCTTCTGCTCTCTCCTGGGGTTTCCCCAGCCCTCCTGCCTGCTGCATCAGGACCTTGTGGTGCTGGGGACATCACACATGCTCTGCGTGCTGGCATCCGTGGGATACTGGTTCCCGGGGTCACTGAGGGGCTCAGCACCCTCCCACACACCATGGCTGGTACAGTGGTGGTCCTTGGCAGAGGGTGACGGACACCTCACGACACCCTCCAAGGTCTTGGAGAGCAGGAGCTACCCTGTTTGTGGTAGGCCCTGAGGGACCAGAGGCAGGCTGAGGAAAGGGGTGTGCTATTCTTGGGGTGCTGTAAGGAAGCGCAAGCCCAGGGTGCCCCAGAGCCACTGAAGCAGGTGTCGCTGACCCGGAGGGGGTCCTGCTCCTTTGGTGGCCAGCTTGCTGGACACCTGTGAACCTACCTCCGTGTGCTTGCAGCATGTGTCCGAGGAGCTGCAGCGGCTGTTGCAGTGGCTGATGGGTGCCCCAGCTGGGCTCAAGATGAACCGTGCCCTGGACCAGGTGCTGGGCCGCTTCTTCTTGTACCACATTCACCTGTGGATCAGTGAGTAGCCCCCGCCCCGGCGTGCCAGCCCCTCTCCTCTAGTTGTCCAATCAGTCTGCAGCTCCAGTCCAGTGATGGCCAGCCCTCTGTCTAGCAGTCCTAGTTTCCAGAAGCCATGGGCCCCTGTTGTCTGTGAGCAGTCAGGGGGCCGAACCCCCAGGGAGCCACACTCATGGCTGACCTCGCCATCCCACCAGGCTACATCCACCTCATGTCCCCCTTCATCGAGTGCATTTTGTGGCATGTGGGTCTGTCCGCGTGCCTGGGACTGACCGTCGCCTTGTCCATCCTGTCGGACATCCTGGCGCTGCTCACCTTCCACATCTACTGCTTCTACGTGTATGGCGCTAGGTGAGTGGCCCCTCACGGTGCATCTGGCGTGCGGGTGCCCGCCGTGCCAGGTGTGCTGTGCCACAGCTGTGTCCTCCACAGGCTCTACTGCCTGAAGATCTACGGGCTGGCCTCGCTCTGGCGTCTGTTCGGGGAAGAAGTGGAATGTGCTACGCCAGCGGTGGACTCCTGTTCCTATGACTTGGACCAGGTGACCAGGGTGACTGGGAACCCAGGCCAGTGACGGGGTGACTGGAAGACCGGGCCAGGTGGCTGGGGACCCAGGCTAGGTGACCAGGGTGACTGGGGGACCCAGACCAGTGACCAGGGTGACTGGGAAATGCAGGCCAGAGACTGTGGTGCTGGGAGTACCTGGGCCAGGTGACCAGGGTGTTGGGGGACTTGGCCACACCTCACTTGGCTGTGGTCGTGCCCTGGGGCCCCTGGTGAGTGTGGATCCCGCCAGGCTGAAGAGGAACCTGGTAGGAAGTCCTGAGCAGTGGCACTCAGGTGACCCTGGCAGAAGCCTGGGGCTTAGGCACTGGTGTGCAAGGACCTGTCCAGCGGCCTGAGGCACCCCAGGTGGTGTCTGCTGGCCAGCTCTCATGGCACTGTTCTGATGCTGCCGCCCCAGCTGTTCATCGGGACGCTGCTCTTCACTATTCTCATCTTCCTGCTACCCACCACAGCCCTCTACTACTTGGTATTCACCCTGGTGAGTAAGGGCCACCCCTGGACTTGGCAGCAGACCCTCCCCTTGCTCTTTGTCAGCTGCTGTTCTCGTTGGGGACCGCTTCCCCTGCACTGCCTTTTGGGGTGGGCTGCAGCCCTTGCTTTCACCTGCCTCTACATAGGGCTGGGCTCAGGTTAGGTGCGCCTGGGGCCTGTGTGTGCTGCTCTGCTCCTGGGCACGCTGGTGGGGCCGTACACGGCCCCCGCGCCCTGAACACCATCTGGGCTGCAGCTCCGGCTCCTGGTGGTCATCGTTCAGGGCCTCATCCATCTGCTTGTGGATCTCATCAACTCGCTGCCATTGTTTGCACTGGGCCTCCGGCTCTGCCGGCCCCACAGGCTCGCAGGTAGGTGCAGGGTCTGTGTGCAAGTTAGGAGTGTCCCTTGGAGTGGTGAGGTACTGGACTGGCAGAAGGGAGGACAGCCCCCTGTCCCCTTAATGAGGGGGATCACCTGGAGCCATGCCCACACCGTGTGGTAGTAGCGGGCCTTTCTTGGCCCTAGTGGTTGGAGACTTGGAGGGCAGCCTGCAGCTGCGCTGGCACCTGATGGGCCCTGGGATTCACTTCCCGGTATTGGGGGCGTGCTGCTCCCTTCCCGGTGTTGGGGGGCGTGCTGCTCCCTTCCCGGTGTTGGGGGCGTGCTGCTCCCTTCCGGGTGTTGGGGGGCGTGCTGCTCCCTTCCGGTGTTGAGGGGCTGGGCCACACTGCCCAAACGGTGACAGACGTGCCTGCAGTCCCTGTCATCTTGGCTGGCCTGATGCCCCTGGTGGAGATGTCTGCCCTAGTCTGTCCAGTTTAGAGGTGCTGAATGTCAGAGGGAACTTGGCAAATTCTCAGCACTTCCCCTGCCCCCACCCAGCAGCTGTCCAGGGGTCCCTCAAGGGACAGGCACAGTGAGGAGGCAGCCCCAGGACTAGACCTTCAGCCTACGTCTTTCTAAGCCCAGGCCAAGCACCCCCCCCCCCCCTTCTCTTCGCGCCTGCTTCTCCACATGAAAGGCCGCCCTGCTGCCGCCCTGCTCCTCACCGAGCTTGCCCTGGGCCTTTCATCAATTGATAATTAGCTCCTGCCTTTTTTCAAGAACTCTCATGAGAGTGCCCAGGCTTGAGAGCCTGACAGGCCAGTCTGTGGGCTCCTGGGCTGCTGCCTGGGAAGTCATGAACACTCTGGTTGGGGAGGGACTGCAGCAGGTGGGTGGGGAGGATGGACAGACTGCAGGAGCCACACAGCCTCTGCTCCCACCCTTGTCTCCTCTCCTTGCAGCCGGTGTGAAGTTCCGGGTACTGGACCGAGAGGCTGGAAGGCCTCTCCGCCTCCTGATGCAGGTGAGGGGCCCCAGAGGCTAGGGTCAGGTGCTGGTTGCAGACTTGAGGGTGGACTCTCAGGGAAGCTCCCCATCCCAGTGGGTAGGCGACCCCATGCTAGATCAGGAGCTCTTGTTTCAGGCAGAATAGTTTATACAGGAAGAGGCTGCATTTGCACCCCCAAACTCTGTCACCACCCCAGCAAGGGCTGGGGGCTGGGAGGGCCAGGCAGGGCTGGCCCCATGAACTGAAGTGAGAGGTCAGGTTCCAGCAGCTGGACCCCAGGATGACCCAGAGGGTCCAGCACCCTGAGGCTGTGCAGTGGAGGCCTCACCGTGGGGGCCCTGTACCCTCCTGGGCTCTGTCCAGCACAGCTAGGCCAGTGCAGGGACCCCGCAGCGCCTCTAGGGATCCTCCTAATGACCACCCCACCTGTGCTTCCAGATTAACCCCTGGCCTACAGCCATGTGGTACGCACCTACCGCCTCCCCAGCTCAGGCTGCCACCCGCGAGCACTCCTGGGGCTCCCTGTGCAGCAAGCTGTTCTTCGGGGCTCATCTACCCCTGGAGGCAGAGGGGGCAAGCAGGACTGAGGGCCCAGGGCCCACCTGAGGCCTGGGGCGCTCGTGCTTACCTGCTGGGGCCCAGGTCCACATGGCCATCTCTGTCTACTGTCCCTCTGGGGCATGTCTCCTGGCTCAGAGGGATGCTGGGCGCTGAGTCAGGAGCCTTACAACAGCCCTTGGGGCTGACCGTTGCTGCCTGCTGTGGCTCCCTGGAGCTGGCTCTGGGGAGGAGTCTGCCAGCAGCCACGCCCCCATGGGACAGGCCTGTAGGGGCTGTCTCTCCTGGGGCTTGCACTTGGCTTCTGAAGGTGGTGGGGTGTCCCATCCACCACGGGGCTGCCTGCTTCTGCTGCCTCTCTCCCGGGCTGTAGTGGGGGTCTAGGTGCTCCGCCAGCCCATTTTCCTGAAGTAACAATAAAGCTCCCTGTGTGTAGCATGTGCTCTGGGCTCTGCCTCACTGCTATCCCCAGGCCCTCTTGTCCTGGCTGGTCTGGGATAACCTGCTCCCTTGTTTTCCTGGAGAAGCTTCCACCCCTCGGGGTGGAGCACTAGGGCCTCTATTTTTGGCCTGGCCTTAGCTCTAGCTTGGGGGATACTGTCAAGGCTGGGGGCAGGTATGCTGATCTAGTGCCCCTGTCACCTAGAGCTCTCCAGGCAGTATTTGTGGTTCTGGTCACCCCCATGAGAGGATCCTGATAGGCAAGACTAGGCCCCAGAACTGTCAAGACAACAGTCGGTCACCAGATGCCCCCACTTGGACACTGCACAGGGCCCCCCACACACACACCCTTTTCCTTGGCGTCTTGTGTATCCTACAGTATCTCACATGTGATTTTCATCCTGCCTCTGGGGCTTAGCTACAGGTGTGATGGTCCATTGCTTGACCTGGCCCTCTGCATGGTGGTGGCCATGTGGCCCTCTCCAGTACTGTGCTGGTGGCCTGCCTGGCTCCAAGGACCAGCCTAGGTCTGGCACCAGAGATGGCCCAAGAGACACAGGTCACTCTGGCCAGGAGCGGCCATTTATTCCCGAACCCCCCCACATTCTCACGGGTCTTGTCCCTGCACTTGTGATGCTTTGTGATGGCTGCATGGCCAGCTTGTCCTCCCCTGCAGGCTGACTGCCCTGGGTGCTGAGAAGGGCCACCTGCAGAGCCACACTAGCTCTCTTGGGGCTCAGACTTGGCTTGTCAGAAGGCATCCCGCAGTTCTGTGTCCACTTCCCAGCCAGCTCCCTCTTGTCTGTCCTCAGCATCACCAGTGTCTCCCCTCCACGAGGTACACATTTGTTTTTTTGTCAGTAACTTTTTCTGAATCATTTTATCATCAGTTCTAAAAACTTCATTGGCTCTCTGAAGTGGCCTGAGTAGGGTTACGCGGTGGAGTGTCTTCTCAGCAGTTTTTTTTTTTCTTTTTGGGTCACACCTGGCGACGCTCAGGGGTTACTCCTGCACTCAGGAATCACTCCTGGCGGTGCTCAGGGGACTATATGGGATGCCGGGGATTGAACCCAGGCCGGCATGGGCTGGCCGCGTGCAAGGCAAACGCCCTACCCGCTGGGCTATCGCTCCGGCCCCTGTCTCAGCAGTTTGTGAGTGTATTGGCCCTGTTGGCATGCACATGGCCCCGTGTGTCCCAAAGCCCCACAAAAAATACAGGCGCTGTGCACTAATGAGTTCTTATAATCTGTGCTGCAAATCCTCCTACACTTGGAGGTCTCCCAACCCTGGTGACTCCCATCCTTGCCCAGGCCAGTGCCAGCCTAGGCTATCAGGACCTAGAGGGCGAGGAGGAGAGACAACACCTGCAGGGCCCGTCGGAGCCACCGCAGCGTGCTACGGAGGCGCTTCCAAACCTGCCAGCCGCCTGGTCTCCGAATCCCTGGACGCGTCCCTTCTCTGGCCCTCCCACCTCACCTGGGCCCCGCACATCCGACCCAGGGCGGAAGCCCAGCCTCTTACCACTCCTAAGCCCCGATGGAGGCTTAGGAGAACGCGCGCTAACCTTGACCCCACCGCCGCCTCTAGGGCATCGCTAGCTCGTGGCTTGTTGCTCTGGGACACTAGTCGCGTCACCTCGCCCAAACGTCCGCTTCCTGCCGTGGTCCGCGGTGAGGAAAGAGGCGTATGCAAACAAACCTGCTCCAAGTTCCTGATTGGTGAGCGTTAGGAAAAGGGCGGGAGTACAGGCGAGGGGCGGGCCACAGGGTCGTGATGGAAGTGCAGACAACCAATAATTCCAGGAGGATCAAGCGTTAGCCAATCGTGATTGTAAGGGGCGGAGTAGGTCTTAAAAGGCAGTGTTTCAAGTGACTTCAGGACGCAATGAAAGAATGGGTGGGGTGGTGCTGACTGACAGGCAGGTGGACCAGTGGTTCCTGAAAAGCGGGAGGCTAAAGGCCAATGACGACGGCAATGAGGCTCGAGGCCGGAATCTCCGCAACGCTGTGGGAAGCCGTGAGGGCAGGATGACCGTAGTTGACGTGTGTAGCGACCAATGGACATAGGAAAGGGACCGTGAACAGCCAATGGCAAAGGTGAGGAGGTGGGGCGGACGGTGACGGGGGCGTGGCTGCTGAGGGCTCGCAGCGATGTGTGGGAAACTGTGGAGGCGGAGAGGCTATGACGGACGTGCCCCTGAGCCAATGGGCCTAAGAGGGGAGGCGGCGGGCAGCCAATGGCTGCGCGGGGGCTAGGGCGGACGGCGGGGCGGCGCGGCGCGGTGCGGGAAGCGACGGGGCGGCGGCGGCTACGCTGAGGTGAGCGAGGCCGGGCGAGAAGAGGCGAGAAGAGGCGAGAAGAAGCAAGGCCCTCCCCGAGGCGGGCGGGAGCTAGGACGGCGGCGCGGGGGGGCGCGCCCTGCGGCGGGGCTGACCCGCGCCCCGCAGGTGTGTGGGCCCTGCGGCGGCGGCGGCGGCGGCTGTGGCTGCGCGCGAGCGGGCGGACTCGGGCCGAGGCATGCGAGGCGCGGCCCGCGCGCGCCTGAAGCATGGGGACGCAGGGCAGCCCGGTCAAGAGCTACGACTACCTCCTCAAGTTCCTGCTGGTGGGCGACAGCGACGTGGGCAAGGGCGAGATCCTCGAGAGCCTGCAGGACGGCGCGGCCGAGTCCCCGTACGCCTACAGCAACGGTGAGCGGGCGGTGCGCGGCGGCGAGTGCGGGGCCCGAGCCTGGCGGCCACCGCCGCCTTTGTTGTGGGCAACGCGTCCCGCGCGGCAGCCGCGGGGGGCGGCGGCAGCGACTGTCGCAGGTGTCCCCCGGGCAGCGCGGGACCGGGCCTGCCACTGTCGGGGCGATTAGGCGCTCCGAGCCGTGGGACCCTGCTCTCGGTCCCCGGCTTCGGGATCCGCACCGCGTCCTCGTTCCGTCTGCGCTAGCCGGGCCCGCTGCCTGTCACCTCACCGGGAACGGGCCTGTGTGGTGACGTCCGGACTCTGAGACCCTCACTGTGTGCGGGCACGTGTGGCGTCCTCCCGGCTCGACCCTCATCGGGTGTGGGCGTGTGTGGTGACACCTGACTGGACCCTCATGGGGTGCGTGGGTGTGTGAAACTGTTCGGACTCTGAGCCCTCACTGGGTGCGAGTGTGTGTGGTGACACCCTGACGCTCACTGAGTGCAGGCGTGTGTGGTGACGTCAGGACTCTGGACCCTCACTAGGTTCAGGAGTGTGTGGTGACACCCGGGCTCCGATCCTCACCCACTGCGGGCGTGTGTGGTGACGTCTTGACTGTGACCGTCATCAGGTGTGGGTGCATGTGGAGCTGTCCTGCCTCCCCGAAGCCGTGGCAAGCCTGTCATTTGAGTGATACTCCAGGCGAGCCCCCTGTGGGCTGGGCTCTTTGGAAACTTCCATTCGCAAGATTTGGCTCCATTTTCTTGAGGAGAGTCCATGATTTCTCAGGACAGTGCAAGGCACTGCATGGGTGTCCCCTGGCATCGCTGTGAAATGGTGCTTCAGAGTGACGGAGTCTGGGCTGAGCAGGCTGAGCTGGGGCGGTGCAGGTGCCTTGTGAGTTGTGTCAGAACAGACTCTTCAGATCCTGTGTCCCTGCTGACTCGGGACTTGGCGTAGATGCAGCGCAGAAACCAGCAGGCACCCCACTCTCTGGCTTCACCCTGGTGGTCAGTGCCTTGGCCAGGGCAGCTTCAGTCTCTGTGCCTTGCTCCTGTTTACCCTGATGTCAAGGGTGGAGGGGTGACAGGAAGCACCATGAAGGTACATGCTTATCTGGGAAGACTCAATGGTGGGTCAGCAAGAAAGAGTCTGTGGGCAGGATCCCTTTCTCCATTTGCTGCCTAGTGGGCAGTCCATGCATGTCCTTTGAATCAGGGCATGGGGACTGAAGTGCAGTGGGCTGGACTCTGCAGATGTCCTGGCCTGTGTGTCTGGGCCCTGGGAGAAGGCTGCCCTACCCCATGTGTCACTTGCCCCAGCTCCTTGGATTCTCACTGATAATCTTGGAGCTTCAGGGGCTGGAGGAGTGATAGTCCAGCAGGTAGGGCATTTTTCCCCGCATGTGGCCAACCTGGGTTCAATCCTCAGCATCCCATATGGTCCCTCGAGCATTGTCAGGAGTAATTCCTGAGTGCAGAGCCAGGAGTAACCCCTGAGCTTTGCCGGGTGTGACCCAAAAGAAAAAAAGAAAAAAAAATAGGCACCAAGATTTTTTTT
>JAJIBD010012447.1:0-56482 GCA_021461705.1 Cryptotis parvus
CAGGGCCTATGAGCTGGATAATACCTGCTGAGTAGCTCTCCTGAGGGAGGTAGATCTGCCAAGGACCGTAGTAGATATGCCAAGTCTCAAAATTTTATTAATCAGAAGTTTCCTAAGATCCTCTAATACAAAGCAGGATTTAGCAAATAACATGTATTTCCTTAAATAACATTTAAGAAACTTAACTTTGGATTCCCTGGGCTTTGTTTTTGTTTTGGATGGTGGGGTTTATGATCAAGTTATTTTTTCAATTTTTTGAAAAATATTTTATTATACCTTTTATTATACCTTTTATTATACCTTGTATTATGATAAATATTTTATTATACCTCCATGTCAGCTACCCTGGAAGAGAGACATGCCAGACCCACAGCTCTGTTGTGCGAGAGCAGACACCACGACAATCTTAGATAGTACTAGATGTTAGGATCAAGGTCCTTCCAAGGATCTTTCACATTTATACACTGTAAACAGTTCTAGGTTCTACAGTTCTAGGTTCTACAGTTCTAGGTTCTACAGTTCTAGTTACTGGTCCCTTGAGCAAATAGATGATCAACGGAAGGCAAGTGATCAAGTGATTCAGTTCTAGGCAGGTTCTAGCTGTGACACATCATCCCAGTGAGCCTAGCAAGAAGCCAGAGCAACCCCCCACAACATGAGGTCAGTCATTCTCAACATCCAGACTCCACAGCTCCTCGTAACTCCACCCAAGTGAAAACCTAATCTTTTCCCTTTTGAGTTTCATCAGTAAATGCTCGAGATGAGAGCCTTCTACTGAGAGCATACAACCTAGATGGCAGAGCCTGGCAAGCTACCCATTTTTCATTTGATATGCCAAAAACCAGTAACAATTATGTACCTCATTCCCATGACCTGAAGGAATGGTTTGAGGCTCTTTGTGTTCCTGGAGCAAGCAGATACCCGGGTGTACACTTGCTTGCAACAGGACTTATGGAGATGTTACTGGTGCCTGCTTGAGCAAATCGATTAACAATGGGAAGACAAGTGACAAGTGAAGTGATCACCATGAGATATACAATTGCAAAGATGTTCATGTTTGAGTTTCAGTCATACAGTGTTCCAGCACCCATCCCTTCACCAGTGCCCATTTTCCACTACCAGTGGCCCCAATTCCCCCCCACTCCCCTAGTTTGAAGTTTTTAATTAGGAAGATAAGCTAAACTGACTTCCATTTGTATTATTTGTGGTTACAGAACTTCAAAGCACTTTATAATTTTACTTTCATGATTATTTTATTTCATATATTTTTTTCTCTCACTCATCTCCAAATGAATTATTTTGTAGTGTGTTTTCTTGGGGGATTACAATAAGAAGTCCAAAGAAGCAAAGAAATCATCTTCAGCTGTGTTCATTCCACTCAAAGTCTTACTCCTTTGAAAGATCCTTAAGTTAAAAAATATAGCACTAAAATAGCTAAAGAAGTCCTGTGGTGAGGGAGATTCCATGATTCAACAGAGAAAAATAATCTGAATTAGTGAGATGGAAAAACATGCAGACTTCTATTTTTTCTACTAATATGTTCAATTTTTACAAAAATCTTGTCAATAATAGTGAGGATGCAAGCAATAGTCCTTATATTGTTATATTGAATTTTGGAGATGTGGGTGAGCTCAGGGTAGTTCCTGGAGCACAGTGCCTAGGTAAAACCACATGCAAGGTAAATTCCTTAATCCCTGTACCATCTCGTTGGCTCTGTTCTATTGAACATTTCACAGGACTTTAGAGACAACTTCATTTGATTCTCTGTTCAACTCGGAAGAAAGGAAAATGCTGACAGAAGGAAAGAGGGAGGCGCCAGTATTATACATTATTATAGTGCAGATACAAAAACTGAAAGCAGAGTTCTAAGAGGCCTTCTCTAATATTCCTTTCCTTAATGACAAGTTGAGGGAGAACTAGAAATATGCCTCTTTGTCCTTTACCATGCTTTCTTCACATTTGCTTAATGGCCTATAATTTACACTTATAAAATTTGGGGAAGAGGTAGCCCACATGACACTTCTATTTCCTGCCACACACCCACCTGCTCTCCTTTCTTTTTGCAGTTTGAAGTTAAAAGAAAAAGAAAAGAAAAGTGACAGTCTGCTTGGATGGCAGCGACGATTAAGTACATACAACATTTCAGAGATTCAATTCAGCCTCATATCTTGCTTCTGTATATATTTCTTCTCTATGTGGGTCTATTATCCGTTAATAGAGATTTAAGGATATTACAGCTACATGGATGGTGAATTTAAGGGGAAATAATAATGGAACTCTGTCATCATATTTCTCACCACCACCAAAACACATCGATTTGCGGTCTGGGGACATCAACCAAACACACAATGCATGTCTAAATACCTGGAAAGGAAGGAGAACAGAATGAATTGCCTTGGGCTTCTTGGATTCTGGAAGGTATATTTACCTTTACCTTTGTTTAAAATCAGCATACTTCATGGTGTGTCCTAATTCCTTCCAAGACACTATTAGTGTAGCTGCCATAAGGGCCCATTATACCTGAAGAAAAGGGTCATGTTGAGTCTGCATCTAAAAAAAATTACTACCCCAGATTTTGTCTTAATTTCTGAATCTTCAAGTAAAAGAGTTAGAGTTTAGTGTTCTCTACGTTGTAGGTAAGAGAAATTCATTCTGATGGCCCTCACAGTACCATCTCATTATGCACAATACTACAAAGAGCACTCACCAGAAATTCCTTTAACTTGAGATAAAAATCTTTAATCTAGGTTAGTTCATAGTTAGAAACAATTTTATAATCAAATACTCCTGAAAGATAGAAACATTTTACACTTTTTTGAACAATGTCAGTGATTGCTATTACATACATGACTAGGTAAAACTTGGCAAGAGAGACAAATAAGAAGAGACTAGGAAAATGCTCTTTTCAAGAAAGGAGAAGGGTGGGGCTGGAGCAATAGCACAGTGGGTAGGGCGTTTACTTTGCATGAGGCCACCAGGGTTCAATCCCCAGACCATGTGGGTCCCCAGAGCTCCGCCAGGAGTAATTCCTAAATACAGAGCCAGGAATAACCTCTGAGCATCGCCAGGTGTGAACCAAAAAGCAAAGAAAGAAAAAAAGGGAAGGAATTAAAGGACACACACACACACACACACACACACACACACATACACAAGCACACAGGAAGATGGACATCATAACACAAAATTACATTGACCATTTTGCATTAAGAATTGGCCATATCTAAGCCAATAATTCTCTCTTTATTATCTTGAGAGCACCTAAGTTTTCATCAGCTAAAACTCCACTAGAACTGCAGCTGAAATCTCTAATCTTTGAAAAAAAAAAAAAAAAACCTTCTAAGGAACTGCTGTGCCTGGCTCTCAGCAAGTCGTCTGGAAACCACTATGTAGCACTCCCAACACAAAGGCTTACTATAGTGTTATAAGAAAAATGGAAATGAGCTGATTCTCCTCTAAAGTTCAGGGTCACAGAAATTAACTCTATTCCTAGGTTTCTGCACTCCAATGCCTTTCATATACTTAAACAGAAAATATGTAAGGAGGAAGGAAAAGAGTCTTATTGATAGCTTATATCAAACACACCCATTCCCTTTAAGTACTTAACTGTTTTGATAGACTGAGAAGTTCTTGTTAAGAGATTATCTTATAACTTAAAAACAAAACTACTGAAATCAGAACTGACTCTATGGGAAACAACTTTAATAGGTAACGGAATTGTTCCAAAATAGAGGCAGCTAATTAGATTCCTTGCTAGATGGAAATCGTGTCCCTTGATGCATTCAGAAACCCAGCTGATGACAAACAATGAAGCAAAACACATACAGCTTGAATGAACACGAAGTGTTTGCGTTGCAAAAACTCAAACTGCAGCATCATTGTTTCACATCACATTTTCCCAAAATAGGTCACATATTGCCAAGATGTGGTCTTAATTATAGGAGGTTAATAAAAAATGCAAGGTGCTAAAGAACCTCAGATATAAAAATCCACAACATCTGCTACATATTTCAAGGGTGATTAGTGCTTTGAAGATATAACTACCTGTCATATACACTTTTTAGAGGTTGACAGCCTCTGGCTCCATAAAGTTTACAATTCCAAAGAGAAGACTTCCATAAACATCTCCAAAGAGAAGACTTGGAATCAAACTCATGACATAATGGGGAAAACCCATGTAGTATTTATTTATATACTTTTTTGGCAAATGGCCATTTTAATGGCTAGGGAAAATCATTAAAATCTCCCTCCACCTGGGGCTGAAGCAATAGTACAGCACGTAGGGCATTTGTCATGCACACAGCAACCTGGGTTCAATTCCAACACCCCATACAGCCCCCTGAGCACCTCCAGAAGTAATTTCTGAGTGCAGAGCCAGGAGCAACCCCAAAGTATCACTTGGTGTGACCCAAATACAAAATAATAATAATAATAATAATGATAAGCTCCCTCTATCTATCCCATTATCTCCCTAGATCATCTACTATACAGAAAATTGGTGTGTTTATATATTGAATATATATGTACATATTTTATGTAATATCATTTAGTTAATAAAAGGAGGCAATCCTGCCTTTCCAACAATCAGGTTAGAACTTGAAAAAATAACGCCAAGTGAAATAAGTCAGGCAGAGAAAAACAAATACCATATGTTCTCACTTATATGTGGAGTCTTAAAAAATAAAGAAAAGGAAACAACAAAAGCCTCATTGAGATTAAGTTTGTGGTTACTATTAGTGGGGAGTGGATGAAGTTGGTCAGTAGTGATAATCTTATGGGATACGTAAGTACAGGGATGTAGTATACAACATATTGACAATAGTCAACACTACTCATTAAATATTATGAGTTCCATTGCAAGAGAAAATTTGATTTTTATCTTTTTCCTTTGTTTATATGGGAAATAATGGACATTAGCTAATATACAGTGGTAATAATTTCATGATAATAGTTAGTAAAATTATTATGCATTAAACTTAGAAATTTTATGCTGCTATATTATATGTCTCATATAATATAACTCAATAAAATTGCCAAAGTGAGCTTCAAAAAGTATCCACTGTTCAGAAGTGCATATCTAAGAAATGGAAACTAGGTTGGTAGAATCAGAGAGAGGAAAGATATTGCTACTGGGATAAAGATTGAGAGAGTTCATAATAATTAGAAATGGATATAGGACTTTTTAGTCAGTTTAGATAATTCAGGCTGAATAATTTCCTTTACACTGAATTAGCTGGCTTAATCCCAAAATTAATTATTCAATACCTTTTTTTCTTAAATTAATACATTTTATCATATTTTGTTCTTATAGACAAAGACTTAGAAGCTCATTCATTGTTCAGCATAAAATTCACGGAGGAATTTAAATGGTGATATTGATTATTGTTACCCAGTTGAACCTACTTTGTGAAATTTTTTGTATGTCTGCCTGAATCTTAACTTCAAAGGCAGTCTTAAAGAGTTTCTGAAGACTTGACTTCTAACTAACTTTCATTCTTCTATATGAAAATCTATCCTTATATAAGCAAGACCTGTATCTATTTTTTTTTACGAAATCACTCCACAGTGCTTAAATCAAATGTATTTCCTAGTGTGTATTACAAAGATGCCTAGTTATTACCTGCTATTTTGTTGACATTGGGATTTATGCATCTCACAAAATGAGGTGCTGTTGGTTCAGAGGTGTTGTTTGGTTCAGATTAGTGATCATTTAGAATTTCCTAAAATAGAGAATATAATAAACATATTATTTTGCATAGTACTAGAAACACCGCCAACCTACCTTACAAATATCCTCAATTCTGTCTGTCAACTTAATCTTAAATCCAAGATGCAAATGAAATACCAAACATAATTTCCTGCTCACCAAACATTTCTCTGCTATGACAAGTCAATATTTTTCTGACATAGTTCTATTGTGAATCATAGCTACCAGCTTTGAACTTGATAACAGTAATTTATGACTAGGTAATAAAATGGCTTGGAAAAAAAGAGACTTTCTCAATTTTTCTATCTTCCTGTCATTATCTTAGGTCAGCTCTTCTGAGAGTTAATCTGAGTTGGAGCTTCTGATTAGAGATTTAGTCGGAGAATGAAGGAAGCAGGGTAAGGAAAAAGAGAAAAGCAAATGGATGGACATTGTTTTGTTTTACCTCTGCAAATGTGCCAATTGCACCAAAAATGATCCCACTGTGAGGCAAGATGAAGGAAGAGACTAGAGGAAAGGAAAAGAAACCACTTAGTTTCCCTTTATGGCCACAGGCAATTCTGGCAACTGAGATGGAATCAATTATCTTATCAGCTGGAAGATGGGTGGGTAGAGTGCAGAGAAAAAAGAACCTTGGAGGGGTGCCAGCAACGTCCACTGATATCCACGAATATAAACTTCAACTTTTCCAACTTGATTAACTGTAGATACTTTTTATTCTTAGTTAAGGATGTGAGATTTCAAATAAGTAATAACTTATGCAGGTCCTGAGGAAGTTAATATATGAATAGCTGCAATTAAAAATTACTTTATGCAATGATGCAACCATTTGGAATGAAGATCATTTCTTGCGTTTCTTTTCCCCAAACTGTAGAGCTAAAAAAAGGAAGTCAAAGCAGTTTTCAAGCTCTTTTTGTCACATTATCATACCCTGCTGATGATAGCAAAAGTCTTTCAAAGTTCTAGAAGCAACAAAGCAATATCTACGAAAGGCTCAAAAATACTTGCCTTGACATACAAACTAGTCTAATATTAGTAATTCTATTACATATATAATCAATACACAATACAAAGATACTCAGTAAAACATCTTTAGTTATTGCACAAACTCTAAGGAAAAAATTAACAAATATTCAGCTATAGAAGATTGGTTAATTAAATTCTGAAACACCTTTCTGATAATGATGTGGATTCATATAACTAACATGGAAAAATTTCTAGAATTTCTTTTAAGAAAAAGGGTAACTGCCTAGATTACAGATGCGCCTAGTTAAATCTCTTGTAACCATATAGAGCCATGAGCATTACCAGAAGTTATTCTTGAACACAGCACCAGGAGTAGCCCTGAACAGAGCCATCTGTGGCCCAAAACAAAGCCAAAAGAGCCCCACTTACAAAATTGTGCATTATGATTCTGAGATGTCGTTCCTATTTTTAATGTGTCTTAAAGAATTTTTGTATGAAAGATGACTCAACATGAAAACAATTTGGGAGGAGTATGCAATAATATTGATAATTTTTTTTTTTTTTTTTTTTTGGGTCACACCTGGCAATGCTCAGGGGTTTCTCCTGGCTCTGCACTCAGGAATTACTCCTGGCAGTGCTCGGGGGGACCATATGGGATGCCGGGATCGAACCCAGGCCGGCACAGGCCGGTGCGTGCAAAGACAAACGCCCTACCCGCTGGGTTATCGCTCCGCCCAATATTGATAATTTCTATGTGAAAGAATAAGAAATTAATTTTCTTGTTGTTTTTACTTTCCATTTTTAACAACACTCATGCATTAATTTCATAATTTATGTAGAATGTACTTCCATTTTTTCAAAGCAGAAAATCTTTGCTAAGTTATTTTATAAACATTTGTGTAATGTTAACTCATGAAGACATAGAATAACTAAATCAGCAAGCAATCTGAAGAAAATAACCTCATTATCAATGTAAAAAATGAATAAAATGTTGTTTGTTTCTAAGAAGTAACTATAAAATCATTATAAAGTTGAATTATAAATGTCCAATTGACATGCCCCACATCATCTGAGTTGCTTGATGGATCTCTTTATGCTCGTTTCTCTCTTTTCTGTGTGTGTGTGTGTGTGTGTGTGTGTGTGAAAATTCATTTTGAAAAGAATTATAAATTTGCTTAAAAAATCTCAGAAAAATATAACAATTTTGTGGCTTAATGTTTATATAGGGATATTTAATGTTTAGGGATATTTAAATAGGGATATTTATGTGTAAGTATACTTAAAAATTGTGAAAAGAACATTTTGGGTAAGTCTTCTCTTTGAGTTCCAAACAACACAACACATGCCTTGAAGAGTTAGGAGATGATTTTTTTTTCTAATTCTCTACCCAAACCACTCTCTGATCTCTTATGATCACAGAATTACTCATCTGGAAGCCATAAGCTTATGTGGCCACTGTCTAACAGACTGCTCAGAGGCACTTTAGAAGCTATTAGAATCGGGTAAATGCACTGCCTGAAGATTATCAGAGTTCAAGTACAATAGCTTCCATTTTTCAGTCTCCCCTTGAGCAGGGCCAACAGGATTTAAGACAGGCTCATAAATTATGTCATCATGTGCTGATGAAGCCAAGTAGTGCTTTAGTCTCTCCATTTCTTGCCATATTATCAGGAGTCCCAGAGCAGCCTATAGGAGTCAGGCATTAAGGTAGAGCTCTGTGTTAAGACAACAGGTGAGTAAGAACATTAGGAAGACAGAGTACATGCATCATTTAATGAGTAATTATGGAGGAGAGCCAGTTCAGAAGACCAGAAAACACAGATCTCCTGTTGCACCCAGAGTCCCACACGGTCTGACCCTCCTCACTCTCTAAGGTAGGTCACAATCGGTGCAGGGTTCACTCCACTTCCCCCCAAAAAGGAGCGGCTTAGTTCACGTTGGCCACCAGCATCAGAACCAAGATTAGATTTGTTTCCCCATAATTTATATTTTTCAGAGGGAAAAGGAATTAAAAGAAAATGTAGAGTCTGCTCATTTAAAAAAAAAACTTCTCAAATTAAACACGATGTGTTTGAAGGCCAAGAACACCAATCTGTGACTTTTCTCATAAATTGCGGAGAATTTCCATCTGTAGAGAGCATCAGTCTATTTGTATTGCTGATATTAGCATCTGTACTCACTCTCTTTGAATCCTTTATACTATAGTCCACAAGTCTGAGCTGTATCTGTAACACGTGGTGTATCTCCCTTTTGGTCTCCACCACCCACCCCTTTCTCTCTCATTTCTAGCTGTCAGCAAGAGCCAAAGACACTGTAAGTGTGAGATCCAAACTACAATAACTAAACTGAAAATGTGTCATATAAGAAGGGAAGGTAGGGAGTGGGGAGGGAACCTAGGGACGTTGGTAGAGGGAAGTTAAAACTGGCAATGTGACTGATATTGGAACATTGTATGTCTGAAATTCTGAATAAGAAACTTTGTTAATCATGATGTGCTAATAAAAAAAAACTTAAAATTTGCAAAGAAGTTAAATTCTGCTTCATATATTGGAATTTCCATTTAATAGTTAAATTAATTAAGCAAAAAAAACTATTACACTGATGTTGGCTGATGTACAGCTAGTGCCCTGGTGGCCTATGTAGAAAACCAGAAATCTCAGCTGTAAATGCTTCAAGTCTACAAAATTTAAATGCTAAGAACAAGTAATCACAAACACCCAAGTAGGCTTTACAAGTTCACTAACCAATAACTTCCGTACTTTGTTTCCACCTTTTCTCTATAAAATTCTCTTTCTGAATTTCTTCTGGTGGAGCATTACTAACCACTTTCAGTTTAGCACTGCTTAATAAAAATAGATATTTGCTCAAATAAACTCATAAATGTTTACATTTGCCTCATTTTTATCTTTTTTAAGGTATTTTTGTGAAATTGAGGATATTGTTTAACACTTCTCTACTCCTTCTTGCAAAAAAGGGATGGAGTTCCCTGCACATGTATCTGAAAGGATAGTCACAAGGGGATGAGCCAGAGACATTGAGTGGGTGAGACACTTACCTTGCACATCCTAGGCGCCATCCCTGGTATGTCACATGGTCCCCCAAGGTGCCACCCTGGTATATCATATGGTCCCAAGCCACTTCAAGAATGATGCCTGAGCACATAGTCAGGAATGATCCCTAAGCACTGCCAGGTGTTCCCCCACCAAAGATAATATATCTTTAAATTATTTGCAAATTGCAAACTACCAAACAAGATTAGTAATGAATTGGTTCATTTGATCACTTGACATCCCATTATTCATCGATTTTCTTGAGCGGGTGCCAGTAACGTTTCCATTTGTCCCTGTCATGTGCCCGTGTAGCCCAATTGCATCTGCTTGCTCCAGGAATACGAAGAGCCTCAAACCATTCATTCAGGGTCTTGACGAAGAAGTCTATCTTTTTAGGTGGGTGCCACCTGATCTTTTGATGTCCCGTGGGATCTATTTATGAAGTGCCTATGACACAGGCATGACATACTTGAAGCTACAATTCAAGTTAGAGGGTCCGAGCAACAGTACAGTGGCTAGGGCATTTGCTTTGCACCACGGCCCACCCAGGTTCCATCCTCAGCATCACATATGGTCCCCCAAGCACCGCCAGGAGTAATTCCTGAGCAAAGGGCCAAGAATAGCCCCTAAGTATTGCTGGGTGTGAGCCCAAAAGCAAAAAAAAAATTTTTTTTTAATTTAAAAAATATTGAAGTGACAGAGAGAAAGAGAGGAAAAGGGAGTACCTGCTACTAAGGCAGCCTGAGGGTGGGCAGGAGGGGGATGTGGGTACACGGGTGGTGGAAATGGGGCACTGGTGGAGGGATGGGTGCTGGAATACTGTATTACCAAGAACCAATTATGAACACCTTTGTAACTGTATATTTCACTGTGGTATAATAAAAAAATTTTTAAAAAAATAAAAAATAAAATGAGATCTTATGAGAGAGAGAGAGAGAGAGAGAGAGAGAGAGAGAGAGAGTACTTGCCACAGAGGCCAGCTGGGGGTGGGATGTGGGTGCGGGAGGAAAACTGGGGACATTGGTGCTCAGAAAAGTGTACTGGTGGAGGAATGGGAGTTGGAACACTCTGCGACTGAAACTCAATTATGAACAGCTTTGTGGTGGTCTTTCTCATGGTTATTCAATAAAAGTCTTTTTAAAAAAAACAAAAAAAATTGAAGTTAGATATAATATCTGCCTTTGTGGAGTTGATAATAACCCCAAATTATTATAATAGAAAAGTTCTGTTAAGGATAATTCCAGAATTTTGGACAAGTTTATTAAATGGGTATTTGACCCCAAATCGTGGTCAAAACATGTTTTTCAGTTCTCTTTGCAGTGAAGATAAAAGCAGATCAAAGCAGGCTGTTTGAAATCTATCTCAGAGTTCCAGCCTGAGGACAAAGAAAGGCTAGTAAGGGGGGGAGGGGGCAGGGAGGGAAAAGTCTCAACCGTGGGGAGTAGACACAGAAATTTGAAGAGATGAGGAAATTTCTAAGAGCAGAGGCAGTCATGGTTCTGTTCTGAGGCTGAAAAATTAGGGAAGATAATTCAACTCACCACTGTCAGTAATGATGCCGTTTTCCCAAAGTTTTGTCAGGAGTTGGTTGGATGACTTCTGTCTTACCACTACTGTTCCCCCAAAGGTCTTTGTTCTTTTCATGCCAGCCACTGATGTTACAAATCCCCTTCAGAAAAACAAGCAGAGCAGATAACAAAAGAGGAGTCTGCATAAATTAACATAGCAAATTGTACATTTCTTTAAGAAAATATAAACTGTATGGGTCCTCCTTTAACATTAAATCAGTTTAATGTAACAAAACTGAATAAAACTCCAGACATCCATTGTGCAACACAAAGAAGTTCACAGGATTTATCATTTTCAATGTAGAAAGGAAAACAAGGGGGGGAGAGAGAGAATGAAGGGGGGAGAAAAAATTAGCTGGTATTTCCAGTAGAAACAATTCACATCAGCACTCCTTCAAAGGCAAGAAGGGATGAAATCATACAAATGCCTCCAGCATACTGTGAGCATTTTCTAAAAATTAGCAATTATAATGCTATTTTACTGTAAATATTATCGTGATTAATATTCAAGGGTTTCAAAGAAGAAAATCATATCTTTCTGTAATTGGCAGGTCATTTTTAGGTTGCAGAGCTATGTATTCTTAATCAGTTCCCTTTATATTTCTCCCCAGAATCACTGACCACAAGCAGAAATGCAGGGAAAAAAAGGTCACACAGACACACCAGCAGGTAAATGAGGAAAGGCAGTGAGGGTCATTTAGAAGCCTTTGTTGGTTACACTTTGGAAACTGTTACTTTTTCTTTATGAGAGAATAAAAAAACCTTCAATCGAAACATCAATTGAGTTCAGTCCTTCACACGATGTTAAGTTAAAAGGAAGGACAAATAAGAAAAAATCCCATGACTTTGATGATCTCCATGACTTTCTGGAGCTTTCTTACTTTGAGTTTAGGTGACAGTCTATTTTGAGATTTTTGTCCTCTACATACATAGAATACTATTATTGTATGTGTATTTCATTTCCTAAAAACTAAAAAGGATAAGACCAATCTTTATCTAGAAGTGAGACTTCTTCATCTCATTATTAAATCTCACTTTTGCTTAAATATTATGTAAGGACTTAGGCTGAGAGCAATTGAAAGACTCAGGAAAATTCAGATATTGGGTTCTAGAGGTAACTTACCATTCCTGCATAATGAGTTAAAAGTAATATTTATGCTTCTGTTTCTCAGGTTTGGGCTTCTAGAATTAAAAAGACTTTTCAAGGCAAGGTGCCTGCCATAAAGGCAGACAGGGGGAAGGGGGAGGGAATCAGGGGACATTGGTGGTGGGAAGTGGGCACTGGTGGAGGGAAAGATGATGGAACACTGTATGACTGAGACCCAAATATGAACATGTTTTCAATTATGTATCTCACGATGGTATAATAAAAAATATTTTAAAAAAAACTTCAAAATGAATCCCAAAACATTTGATCTTGGGACTGGAGAGATAGAATAGCAGGTAGGATACCATCCCTAGCACCCTGAATATTCTCCTGTCTCATTAGGATCTCTAAGTGCAGAGACAGGTTTAAATCCTGAGTACCACAAGATATGGCCCCAAACCAAATGAGCAAAAAAAAAATAAGTTTGATCTTGAAGGTCACCTCTGTAGCCTTAAGAAACATACATCCCTTTTTAAGTATGAAACAAATGCTTGCAGACTGTGAAAATGAATAAATGTAACATTAACTGCAACAACAACAACCAAAAAAACAGGAATTTTGGGTTGAGAGATAATAGCAGAGTAATCTGTACAGTGGAGCAGGGCATTTTCTTTGCAGGTGTCCTATCTGGATTCAATCCCTAGTACTTCATGTGGTCCCCTGAGCATCAACAGGAGTGATTCCTAAGCTCAGAGCCAGAAGCAATCCCTGAGTATCAACATATTTGGCCCCAAAACCAAAAATCAAAACACTAAAATGGATCATTTGTTTAGAACAAGAGCTGCCCAACTAGGAT
Organism: Cryptotis parvus; assembly: GCA_021461705.1. Classification (NCBI taxonomy): domain Eukaryota; kingdom Metazoa; phylum Chordata; class Mammalia; order Eulipotyphla; family Soricidae; genus Cryptotis; species Cryptotis parvus. Next base: position 13,235 of record JAJIBD010012447.1, read on the forward strand.
CGATGAGGTAAAGCTTGTCTGTGGCTTGTATGAAAGTCAGTGGACTAATAAAAACTCTTTAATTCTGTGAAGAGTTATAAAACCAAATCAAAACTAAACAAAAGGACAGAAAAATTTATGAGCCTAACTTTTCTCTAGAAAGCCCTACAGTAAATATTTTAGCCCATATGAGTCACACAGAATCTGATACTCTTCTGCAGTCAAGTCAGTTCTTGCACTCCTGAAAGAAAATGATAGTATGTAAATAAAATGTGTGTGACAACATCATATTATAATTTTATTTACAAAAACAAATCACAGTCTGAATTTGACCATAAAGTCATAGTTTGTCAACTCCTGATTTAGACTACAGAATAGTGTGTGTGACGAGAGATGTCATTGAAATGTGATAAACGATGAAATAAAGTTAAGTTACAACTTGCTGGTGGATAGAATATGGAACAAGAGGAAGAAAGATCTGGTTTTGGTTTGAAGAAACAGGTAATGATTGTTGCCCTTATCCAGTAGAGAGCATATCCATACAGAGAAAAATAGGTTTTGGGGGAGAAAATTGAAGATACTATATTTACATATCTATTTATATTTTTGTGCAGTCAACTGCTCTAAATATTTCTGCAGTGTCTTCTATGAATAAATCACAATCATAACCAGACACTGTGGGTTATATAAAAGGATGAATCAGACATGGTTCAGGCTCCAAAATGATCTAAGAACATATGCATATATATACACATATATGTACATATATAATGTGTATATAATATACATAATTATTTAATATAATAATATATAATGTAGACTACAAAGCAGAAGAACTGAGTTTCAGGGAGAATATAGGAATTCTAATATAGGGCATGATCCATTAGTCCAACAACATTGATTTCATATTTCTCTGCAAACAATTTTGTAGCTTTTACCTTTTTTTACTTAATAGATTCTCAGGTTTGAGAGAGGGATAAAAGGTCTAGTCCAACTACCCCCAAAACTACTTGACTTATGGTCACAAAAGGCAGGTTAACTTATAGTCAATGATAATTAAACATTCCAACTTTGATTCAAAGCTCTAGATGGGAATTTTTGTCACTTAGAATCCTTTGTTCTAAACTATCCCACTAGAATCACCCAAATTAATCTAATTAAACTTTCATCAGGTAGATAAGGTGAAGTTTAAGATCTTATCTTTGATCTGTATTTCCAAACTAACACATAAACTATAGTTTTCGGTCCTATCTGTATATTCTCATGAATTGATAGTCTGCATTTTATTTTAAAAAAATTTAAACAACACTGAACCAATCACTCCCAAACTGAAGAATTTTGGTATATGATTATCTCAAACACCTAGACATGGCATGAAGTGTGAATAAATATTTGAGGTATGCAGAGAACCAAATTAATATTTGTCTTGCTCCTGACAAAACACTTTGGGTTCTTGTGAAAGTGATAATGAAGTAAAAGACAAAGAAGAAAAATTCAATGAATTAGTTGATTCACTGGTGCAACTTCTTAGAATCACAAACTACACCTTGGATTATATGCTTTCTTACTGGGTTTATAGTCTACTCATTTTTCATTGTAAGCAGTTCTTTGATGCTGTTTGCTAACAAAAGGGTTGTGACAAAGCCTCAGCAGGGGCAGTTACCTCCAGAATGGTTAGGAGCTTTATTTATTTATTTTTTTGCTTTTTTGGGTCACACCCGGCAATGCTCAGGGGTTTCTCCTGGCTCTTCACTCAGGAATTACCCGGCGGGCCGGGGACCATATGGGAGCCGGGACGAACAGGCCAGCACAGGCCGGCCGCGTGCAAGGCAAACGCCCACCCGTGGGCTACGCCGGTTAGGAGCTTTATACAGAGAAAGTAGGTGTCAGAGCTCAAAAGACAACAACTATAAGGCTTTAAGTTGGGGGCTGGGAGCGATAGCCCAGCGGGTAGGGCACTTGCCTTACATGAAGCCAGCCCATGCCAGCCCATGCCAGCCCATGCCAGCCCCAGCCGGCTTGGATCCTCGATCCCGGTCCCCAATCGGTCCACCAAGCACCGCCAGTAGTAATTCCTGAATGTAGAGCCAGGAGTAACCCCTGAGCATTGTCGGGTGTGACCCAAAAAAAAAAAAAGGGGCAAAAAAACACTATTTCTTCAGGGTCTTCTTTATTTCTCCAGTGCTAAGGAAGTGTAAAATAGCTCCCAAATATAGATCCTCTAGCAAATTAATTTCTAAATATGTCAAGAAAAAACTAATTATGATCTTCCCTCCCGATAGTATTAGTTACCTTATATTGCACTGTAAGTGGTTCGAGTCAGTTGCCTTGACTTCAAATATCAGTACTGTAATGCTCACTTTTCAAATTAAATTGTCTTCACCTTTATATCTGTCACTTTCTTATCATTCCTATTTCTGCTGTTCTGGTTCAGGAACTCTATTTCTTACCTGGACTGCTATGAACAACTTCCTCATCACATTTCTCCCACTCTGAGCATTATGCACAAACCCACCAGTAATTACACACAAGCAACCCTCTGGATTTGCCCAGCACCTGGGTTTTGACTTTGACTCTTTGATTTTTCTGTTGCCTAAAAGTAAATGAAAATACCTTTGCAATCTTCAATCAGGGGTCATAACAGTTGTACAGCAGTAGGGCATTTGCCTTGCATGCGACTGACCAAGGTTTGATCCCCAACATCCTGTATGGTCCCTGGAGCCTTCCAGGAGTATTCCTGAACACAGAGCCAGGAATAAGCCTGAATACCACTGTATGTGGTCCCAAAACAAAACAAAACAAAATAAAACAAAATTATCCAAACAGATCAATCACATCCCAGGAAACCAATTGTCACTTGACTCTACAACTTCCCACAGTGATGAATTTATTCATTCTGCAGCCAAGTGCAACTTAATGTGGCACAAAATGGCAGGTAACAGCCTGCCCCCATTTGTGATCATATGTGATGAGTAACTATTAATCCCATCAGTGCAGTGTTAGATATCATATGTTCAGCCAATTTCACGACACTGGCTATAGTTCCAGTTTCACCAATGAAATGACAAGGAAATAATCACAGTAACAGGTTGTTAAGTAAATTTACATGTTTACTAAAAAGAAAACAGAAAAAGGTGTTGGTCTTAAGACAACTTTCATTTTTTCTCAATTATACTCTAAGTTACTTGAGAGAAGGGAGAATTCCTCGAACTTTCATATCTTGTCACTGTTGGCAAAGAAGTTTCCAGAGTAATGAAAATCTAGGTCCTAAGAAGATTCTATTAAGTGACAATTAATTGCACAGAATAAATCATAGCAAGTTTTGACTACATGATGAACATTATGACTTTCAAGTTGTATCTTTGGGAAATGGGCTGACATTTTGTAGGTAGAAAGTTAGAACTGTGAACAAAGAGTAATAAGTGATAGCATTACATATCAAAGAAAATATTCAAATGTATACAAAAATAACTAGATATTAATGTGACAAATTTAATACATAAAATTCCAAAATTAGTGCATTCAAAAATCCCACTTTAGAGGCATCAGAACTTATTGGTAAGATGCCTTCAAGAGTTAAAATATTTTAATTTACTTATTCTTTGTTTTTGGTTTCTTTGGGGGTTCACACCCTGTGCTCAGGGCCTGTTCCTGACTATGTGCTCAAAGGTGAGCCCTGGAAGTGTTCAGAAGATTTTATGCAGGGAAGGTGAAGATCAGTAGCTTAATCCCATACTATCTCTTTAGTACCCAAGATTTTAAGGGTTTTAGAAACCACGTTGAAATATGATACTATTGACATAGAGAAGTTTTTTGTTGCTTGACAGAGTTTCATTGTATAAGAATATAAGTTATTCAGGGTAAGAAATCTAGAATAATGTGAAGAATGTGACCAATTTTCAATTAACAAAACAGGTTATACTTAAAAAGGTAAGATGGTGAATATTGACCATAATTTTCTCTCATTACTGGTAAAATACTTAAGCTTTAGCCTAATTCCCATCCTATAAGAGATTGTTTTCAAAAGATCTCAATTTTTAGAAGGATGCAACTCCTTAACATAATTATACTAAAGGGGCAACGATGTTTCTTAATGTGTAGTTTTGATATATTTGTTATGAAAATAATAGGAATAATTAGGCAAGGTTATGAAATTTGTCTATAAGTGAATGGACATGGAGAGTATCATGCTGAGTGAAATTAGTCAGAAAGAAAATGACAGATATAGAATGATTGCATTCATTTGTGGGATATAAAAAATATAGTATGAGACTAATATCCAAAGTCAGGAAAAACATGGACCAGGAGGTCTTGCCAATGATTCAAATCTACCACAACTGTGTGGAAATCAGAGGTTCGGTAAAATAGAGAAGGGACCAGTGTGCTAACAATTGTTGGAAATAGTAATGCCAGACTAGAACTGAGCATTGCACATAGCAGGGGATATACATGATAATCCCTGAATGTATGTATTGCAAGCCACAGTGTGCGTGTGACAGAGAGACAGAGAGAGAGAGAGAGAGAGAGAGAGAGAGAGAGAGAGAGGAGGAGGAAAATTACCTGCTATAGAGGTAGGCTGGCAGGGGTGGGGAGGAATCTAGCTACACTGGTGGTAGGAAATGTGCACTGGTGGAGGGATGGGAACCCTCTATGATTGAAACACAATCATAAACTGCTTTGTAATTGTATATATCATGGTGGCACAGTAAAATGAATCTTTAAAAATAGCAAAAATTTCTTTACCAATATTTATGCAAAACTATGTATGAGTGATCATATCCTAATATTTATTATGTAAATAATTGATTTTAAGTTTTAAACAAAGTATTTCACATAATTGTGTCAATCCTATAATAGATGTACTTGTTCCATAAGTATAAAGGATATCATCGCAAAGACCAATATAACAAAAGTAATTGTTAAAAAAATTCTTGAAAGAAATTGATCAAACACTCATGAAATTTGTATTGAACAATAAATTCTCACAAATAGCTAAAAGAAATCCTTGGGGAAAAGAAGATGGGGGGGTATCACCTTCCATTCAAACTGTACTAAAATGCATTAGTAATTAAAACAGCATGGTATTGGGATAAAGACCATAGATTTATGGATTAGAGTTGAATATTATGACACACTCAAATATATTATCACTTAATCTTTGATAAAGGAACAAAATACATGTGCTGGTAAAACAGGGCAGCTACATGCAAGAAATTATATTTTATTTTATATTTTATTATAATATATGTTTTAAATTTTTATTATACTACCGTGAGATATACACTTACAAAAGTGTTCATATTTGGGTTTCAGTCATACAGTGTTCCAGCACCCATCCATCCACCAGTGCCCATTTCCCTCCACCAATGTACTCTGATTTCCCCCTCTCCCCTGCCTGCGTCTATGGCAGGCAATTTTCACTTCTCTTTCTCCTTCTCCCTCTCTCTCTCTCTCTCTCTCTCTCTCTTCCTTTTCTTACACGCTGTGGCTTGCAATACATACATTTAGAGGTTATCATGTATAACCTCTTGCCTACTTTCAATGCTCAGTTCTACGCTGGCATTATCATTTACAATAATTATTAGTACCTTGTTCCTTTCTCTTTTTTGCCTAATCTCTGACCACCACATGTTTGCAGTAGGTTCTACCCACTGACAAGATCTCTTGGTCCATGTTTTGTCTGGCCTTGGATATTGGTGTCATGCTATTTTTTTTTATATCCCACAAATAAATGCAGTCATTCTATATCTTTCCTTTTCCCTCTGGCTAATTTCACTCAGCAAGAGCCTCTCCATGTCCATCCATTTATAGGCAAATTTCATAACTTCATTTTTCCTAATAGCTGCATAGTATTCCATTGTGTAGATGTACCATAGTTTCTTTATTCAGTCGTCAGTTCTCGGGCACACTGGTTGTTTCCAGATTCTGGCTATTGTGTGAATAGTGCTGCTATGAAAATAAAAGTGCATTTGGTGTTTCTGCTATTTCTTTCTCTTTTATTTTTTTGCCTCCCAGGGTACATTCCCAGGACTGGTGTGGCTGGGTCAAATAGGAGCTCAATTTCTAGTGTTTAGAGGAATGTCCACATTGTTTTCCAAAAAGGCTGTACCAGTCAACATTCCCACCAACAGTGAATAAGAGTCCCTTTCTCCCTGCATCCATGCCAGCACTTGTTGCTCTTGCTCTATTGACTATAAGAAATTTAACTTAGTCTTTGTTCTAATGCAATGCACAAAAGTCAGATCAAAATGGATAAAAGATCGCAAAATCAGGGGACTGGAGAGGTAGCACAGCAGGTAGGGGCGTTTGCCTTGCACACGGTCAACCCGATTCAATCCCTGGCATCCCATATGGTCCCCGGAGCACCGTTAGGGGTAATTCCTGAGCAAAGAGCCAGGAGTAACACCTGAGCGTTGCCAGGTGTGACACAAAACGAAATAAAAGATCGCCAAATTAGACCTGAATCTATAAGGTACATAGAATAAAACACAGGCAAAGCTTTCCACGACATTGACACTAAAGGCATCTTCAAAAAATGAAACAACTCTGAAAAAGCAAATGGAAGCAGAGATAAACAAATGGGACTATATGAAACTGAAAAGCTTCTGCACCTCAAAAGAAACAATGGCCAATATATAAAGACAGCCCATGAACTTTGAAAGAATATTTACCCAATAGCCATCTGATTAGGGGTTAATAGCCAAGATATACAAGTCACTGGTAGAACTTGACAAGAATAAACATCCAACCCCATTAAATAATGGGGGAGAAGTGAACAGAAACTTCCTCAAAGAAGAAATCCAAATGGCCAAAAGACAATGAAAAAAATGTTCTCTCTCATTAATCATCAGAGAGATGCATATCAAAACAATAATGAGATGTTTTGATATGCATCTCTTTGTAATTGTATATCTCACTGTGGTATAATAAAATACTTATTAAAAAAGAAATGCACTATGGTGCATCTACACAATGGAAAATTATGCAGCTGTTAGGAAAGATGAAGTCATGAAATTTGCCTACAAATGGTTGGGCATGGAGATTATCATGCTTAATAAAATTAGTCAAAGGAAAAGGACAGACATAAATGACTACGTTCATCTGTGGCATATAAAAGAGATTATGAGGCTAATATCCAAGCTGGGCAAAACAGAGTCCAGGAGGAACTGCCAAGGATTGGAATCCACCACAATTTTGTGGGGACAGAGGTTAAACAAGGTAGTCAAGGGATCAGTCTGCCAATAATAGCTGAAAATGGTAATGCTAAACTAGAACTAAGTATTGAAAGCATATGCATGATAATCCCTCAATATATGTTTTGTATACTGTAATGTGCAAAAGAAGAGGGAGAGAGAGAGGAGAGAGAGAGAAGAAAGTGCCTGCCATAGAGGCAGGTGAGGTGGGATTGGGGAGGGAAACAGGGGTCTCCTGACTGGTGGGAAATGGGCACTGGTGGAGGGATGGATGCTGCCACACAATGACTGAAATGTAACCATGAACAGTTTTGTAATTTTCTAACTCATGGTGATATAATAAAAAAAATTTAGTTCAATGTAAAACTTTTTTGTAAACATAAAAATGTAAAACTTCTATGTATGAAACATCTATTTTCTTATACACACAGAGTACATGAAACAAGACATTTGGCATATATTTGTGCTTTTTTTATTTCCTTAAATTTAAAATTCATTATTCATTCTGTTTCAAGAAGTAAGTTTGATCATTAATATTAACTACATAGCCTCAACTAACACAATGGATCTTTTCAAAATACAGAATCACTTAAAGAAGCTTTTGCTATTCCTCATTTGTCTGCCCTTAAAACCTTTGAAATCATTCCAAAAAATTAAAGACATCTTTTTTCTCTCTATCATCTGGTAAGTTTGCCCCTTACCATTTTATTGTACCAGGTAGAAAATATGAGAGAGAGGAAATTACATTGATGCTGCCACCCTGTTATTTATAATATTGGACCTGAATTGAATAAGACACCAGGCTTATCAACTAAAGATCAACTAATAATTGGGAACATTCACAGATCAGAATCTGAATAATGTTTGTATCCCAATTTCCTAACTAAAAATTGTACCTTTTCATAATCATAAGTAGATATTACAGGTGACAATTGCTAGAAGCTACATCTGTCTCTTGGAGAAATCCAGTACTTTTCTTTCATTTGTTATAATAAATTATAGTTTTAATAATAAAGAAAAAGCATTTTCAGTTCACAGGCAGGCTTGTTATTATTATTAATGAATTCATACATTGGTTCATATTCATTATTTTTTAATAAACCTACTCATTCACAAGGAAGTTAGTTTTTTACAAAATAAAACAATTGTGATGTATACTTTTGGTAGAAATAAAAACTATTTTCCAGGAAGACTTTTGCTTCTTCTAAAGTCTAATAAACAAAATTGATCATATTCTCTGATAATTTCTGAGAAAGAACAGCAAATGGCCAGTCAACTCAGCTCTTTCTATGACACCGCTGTTAAGAATCAAGTGAAAAGCATGTTTTTAAAACAAAAACATAAACACTTGAAAGTGTTCAGAAAGTTAACAAGTGCTACACCTAGCCTGTCCAGGCCTGTCTACAAAATTTGATAATCCACGGTTACAATGAAACAGTCAGGTTATATATCTGTTAAAACATCACCATGCTTACCCCCACTGTGTAAAACCACAGAAAAGACCATACAAAAGCTCCCCCAGGGAATGTGGTTAATCTTTCCCAGAGTTCCCAGAAAGCTTTCAAAGGTCAGAAGCATGACTGAAGTCAGAAACCATACACTCACTGAAGCTAATTTTCTAATAAGCCGTGAAGTATTGTCATAAATTACCTAAACTAACTGGTACTTGTCCAATTAAATGAACAAACTACATCCTGCAAGGTAGTGGCCTTGAGGATTTATAGCGGTTGTTTGTTTGCATGCTAATTTGCTAAATTTCTGTTAAGCTGCTCTGGATGCACTCATTCACCTTATGTTAATCAGTCAGGCCCTACAGTGCTCATATTTTCACTTCTGTGTTTTCCCAGTCAGAAGCATGACCGTTTTTAATATAGATAGATTTTCTCGTGCATTAATAGTGGAGACCATGCATAAGTCGCTAATGTGTAAGACAGTCCGTTAGAGATGATGGAGTGTAGCAACTGATGTGTGTGTAGTTAAGATGTCATGGGTGTTGCATACAAAGACCATTAGGAGAAAATGTGCTGTGCTTTCCAGCCCCATCTCCCATGTTCTGACAGATCCGAACCCCTGACATGGAAGGATCAATACAGCTAGTAGTAGCAATTTTCCTTAAAATGAAAATGGTCTAATATAAAAGGACAAGAATTACCCTCTCGATGAGATCTATGCAGACTGGGAAATTTAGACCAGAGCCAAGGGACACTCAGTCAGTATCTTCTCTCCTGATGTTGGATAACCCCCAGGTCTTGTTTTCCCTCCATAAATATTGTTTTAATAATAGTAATAGTAACAGTAATAGTAAACAGAAAAGGGAGTTGTTGGATAACCCCCTGCAGGTAACTGATAGATACTGCTTAAAGAAATAAGCCTAGGATTCTGAGTCAGGCTGGAGACTCTAAAGAGCCCCAGGACAGAATCCCAGTGTTCCTGGTGCCTAGATCTGAGAGCCAACACCAGGGCCAGAGGACCAGAGCCAGGCCAGGACCCAATGGGCCAGCCTGAAGGAGAAAGGACCTGAAAATAGAAAACCTAGAAAAGGGAAAAGGCATAGAGCAGAGAAACAGAGACAGAAACAGAGACAATATAAAGAGAGACAGATAGAGGTAGAGGAAGAGAGAGAGAAAACAGAGAAAGACCCCCTGAAGAAAGAAAATCTGAATAGAGGACCTGAGAAGAGAGGTCCTGAAAAGAGGTCCTGAGAGACTCCTGAAAAGAGATGCCGTGAAAAGAGAAGTCCTGAAGAAAGAGATTCACTAGGGGCCTGCTAGTGAGCCTGCAAGAGAGAGGTCCCTAGAGAAACGTTCCTCAGTGTGGAGTGAGGAGAGGAGAGAAGACAGGTTAAAAGGAGAGCTATTTTTGTTATCACACCATGAGATAGACACTTGCAAAGCTGTTCATGATTGGGTTTCAGTCACACAATGTTGCAGCACCCATCCCTCCACCCTTGCGTATTTCCCACCGCCAATGTCCCTAGATTCCCTCCCACCTCCCCCAGCTTTCCTCTATAGCACTCTTCTTCTCTTTCTCTACCTTCCCTGCCCCCTCCCATCTCTTACACATTGTGGCTTGCCATACATACATTTAGGGGTTATCATGTATATCTCTTTGCCTACATTCAATGCTCAATTCTAGCCTAGTGTAACCATTTCCAACAATTAGTAGAACACTGGTATATATTTATATCCCACAGATAAATGCAGTCATTCTATATCTGTCCTTTTCCTTCTTAGTGATTTCACTAAGCATGATAATATTAAAAGGAGAGCTTTAAGAGTCTGTGGTCTTGTTCCTTTGTCTCAGTCAGGGGAATGGTTGTTGGCTCTGGACAGGCAGGGGACCTTAATGGGTTGTCAGGATTGTCAGGGACCCCCTGAGCTCTGGCACCTGCTGTTTTGGTTATCCCCTGACCTGAATACTGTTAAAAACCAGGCTGGACCCCATACTCTTGGGGCCCTAGGGGTCTTCAACATCTGGCCTGGGCCTCTTGAGGACTTTAACACTTATGTCCCTCTTTTTCTAGAATATATGGTTTTATTGTAACTGTTGTAATTTTTTTTTGGTAAAGTGAATGTTTACCAAATACTTAGGGGGTTACTCCTAGCTCTGCACTCAGAAATTACTCCGAGAGAAAGAAAGAAAGAAAGAAAGAAAGAAAGAAAGAAAGAAAGAAAGAAAGAAAGAAAGAAAGAAAGAAAGAAAGAAAGAAAGAAAGAAAGAAAGAAAGAAAGAAAGAAAGAAAGAAAAGAAAGAAAGAAAGAAAGAAAGAAAGAAAGAAAGAAAGAAAGAAAGAAAGAAAGAAAGAAAGAAAGAAAGAAAGAAAGAAAGAAAGAAAGAAAGAAAGAAAGAAAGAAAGAAAGAAAGAAAAAGAAGAGAGAGAGACAGAGAAAGAGAGAAGGAAGGAAGGAACGAACGAACGAACGAACGAAAGAACGAGGGAAGGAAGGAAGGAACAAAGGAAGGAAGGAAAGAAGGAAGGGAAGAAAAAGGTGAAGTTAACACTGCACTGTGATATTACAGAAGTTTAAGTGCGCATTACTAAAAATTAATTAACATGTTTTTGTATTACATTCATCACTGAAAATTAACATGTGTTTATATTATATTCATCACTGAAAATTAATATGTGTTTATATTACAAAAAAAGAAATAAAGAACCTGCCATGGAGGAGGGCTTGGGGAGGGGAGGGAACCGGGGACGTTGGTGGTTGGAGATGGGCACTGGTGGCGGGATGGGTGCTGGAACACTGTATGACCAAAACCCAAATATGAACTTTTTTAATTGTATATCTTTGTAACTGTAAAAATAAAAAGATTATAAAAAAAAAGAAATTACTCCTAGAAGTACTCGAGGGACCACATGGGATGCCCGGGATTCAACCTAGGTTGGGCTGCGTGGGAGGAAATTGCCCTACCTGCTGTGCTATTGCTCAGGCCCCTATGTTTTATTTAATTTCACTTTTGATCCCTTCATATAGCTTTTCTGTATACTTTTTGTGGGGGTGGGGAGGCTGTGCACCTGGCAGTGCTCAGGGCTTACCCCTGACTCCATACTCAGGGATCACTCTTGGCGGACTTTGAGGAACTAAATAGGTTTCCAGGAACCAAACCTCAGTCGGCTGCATGCAAAGCAAGCTCCCTACCCACTATGCTATCTCTTTGGCCCTTTTTCTGTGTTTTCTAATTTACCTTGTTATTTGATCATTAGTGTGGTAGTGGTGGGGGAGAGACCATGCTGGCCAGACTCGGAATGGAGTTTTGGACCCTTCCCTTTCCTCTGCCTCTGTGCCAGTTGCCCCGGAAAGAGAGAGAACCACCCATGCCAGACTCAGCTAATTTGCAACCCGGAAGAGATCCAGACCCATCCACTTCAGATCCACAGCTGCACTGCTCAGCCGGCCCCATGTGGAAGCAACCCATGGAGCTGACCTCCCAGTAAGGGGCTCGGCCAGCCCCTGGCCACGTCCAACATTGCTCCAAGGGTTTGCTCTCATGGGTGGGGAGAGACCATGCTGGCCAGACTCGGAGTGGAGTTTTGGGCCCTGCCCTTTCCTCCACCTCCATGCCAGTTGCCCTGGAGAGAGAGACCCACCCAGGCCAGACCCACAGCTCCCTTGGCGTGCGCCACAAAGCGGCCACGTGATATTCTTAGAGAATGTTGATTTTAGGATAAGGTCCTTCCCAAGATCTTTCACATTTATACATTGTATACAGTTCTAGACGGATTCTATCTGATACCAGTAAGTCTAGCAAAAAGCCAGAACAAACCACACATCATGCAGTCAGTCATTCTCAACATCCAGACTCCATAGTTCCTCAGATCAAGAGAAAACCTGATCTTCCCCTTTTAGTTTCATCAGTAAATGCTTGAGATGAGAGCCTTCTACTGAGACTATACCACCTACACAGCAAATGCTGGCAAGCTACGCGTGTTTTATTTACTTGTTATGCCAAAAACTAGTAACAATTATGGACCTCAGTTCCATGACCTAAAGAATGGTTTCGGGCTCCTCCTGTCCCGGAGCAAGCAGATGCCTTTAGTTTATACTTGCTTGTGACAGGACTAATGGAGATGTTACTAGTGCCCACTCGAGCAAATCAGTAAACAATGGGAAGATAGTGATACGGTGATACAGTGTTTTGATCACTAAAGAACACTCGAGGTTTTGCAGGTTTGGCTGCAGTGCCCAGCTGCATTGGCCGGGTGGCAGACAGGAGACAGGCTTGTTCAACCCAGGGCTCTGCCCCATGGGTCCTGGATGGTTGATGGTCTAACATAGAAAAGTACTGGGCCCCCTTGGGTGAACCCAGAGCCATGGCAGAGCCTGGATAGCTACCCATAGTGTATTCGATATGCCAAAAACAGTAGCAATAATGAACCTCATTCCCAAAGAATGGAGACGTTATTGGCGCCCACTCGAGCAAATCAATGAACAACAGGAAGACAAGTGATACAAGTGAAAGTAAATATAAGGTTGCTCAAGAGTGTTTCTCTTCAATATAAGAACAGGTGGGGTCACTTGTATCACTTGTCTTCCTGTTGTTCATTGATTTGCTCGAGTGAGCACCAGTAACATCTCTATATGTCCTGTCACATCTGTCACATGCTAATGTATCCCAAGGGTATCTGTTCACTCCAGGAACATTAAGAGCCTCAGATAATTCCTTCAGGTCATGGGAATGAGGTCTATAATTTTTACTGGTTTTTGGTATATCAAATACGACACGGGTAGCTTGCCAGGTTCTGCCATGCAGGTGTTATACTCGCAGTAGTAGGATCTCATCTCGTGCATTTACTGATGAGCTACTACTGGTTCTCCCTGTGCTCAGCTGATCATGAGGCACCCAGGAGGGAAGATGAGTTCTAGCCTTGGCCCACCATCCCAACAGAGCCTCGCAAGAAGCCAGAGAAACCCCCACACCATGAGGGCCGCCATTTTCAACATCTGGACTCCACAGCTCATCAGAGCTCCACCCAAAAGAAAAGCTGGTCTCTCCCTGTTGTGGCTGCTTTGCGCCACGCAGTTCATCAGTAAATGCACAGGTGGGATAAAGTGATAAAATAAAACTGAGAAAATGTTATCTAACTGAGGGGATTATTATTTTAATTAGATTTATTATAATGTTTATTTTATAGCTATTTTTCATCAAATATTACTTTATGACTATTAAATTATCTATAATTTTAGTGGTGAAATGTATCTCAATAAAAAATAAATAAAAATTGAAGCTCATAGAGAAAAACATGAAGTTAAATCTTCATCACTATTATATGGAAAATAGGCTTAAGAAGTAATAATAGTCAACTAAATTATTACTTCTTTCACATTATCAAAATCTAAGTGTTGTCATAATATATTAGTAACACTGAATATTAAATTTGAAATCATACGAATTCTTTATATCAGTTTACCTTTAATTGAGACAAAAATAATTAATCCTTGACAAAGGAACAAAACCAGAGACTCTTAAAGCTTTCCTTTTAATCTGCCTTCTCTCACAGCTCACTCCGCCTCACTCAGGAGCCTTTCTCTAGTGACCTCACTCTCTCTCCATAGGCTCTCTAGTAGGCCCCTCTCTTCAGTGCCGTTCTCTTCAGGGCATCTCTTTTCACGTCCTCTCTCAGTACCTTTCTTTTCAGGACCTCTCTTCTCAGGTCCTCTATTCAGGTCTTCTCTCTTCAGGGTTTATCTCTCTTTTTTCTCTCTCTCTCTTTGTCTTCCAGCCCCACCTCCCAGGTTCTTTTAATAATTAAAAATATAATCAATAGTTACTACTATAAATAATCCTAGTAACGTATTAAGTCACTTTACAACTAAAATTGCTCTTAAGATCTATATAGAATGAGTCAAATTATTCTTTGGCTATAGTTTCTGGTGTTCAGTTCACATTTCCCAATCATCTGGCAAATATTCACTGACTACATTTTTATCAGACACAGTTGCAACAAGAATTTCAAAATCAGTGATATCAAGAATGCCAATGAGTAATCACCCTGGCATCTTAGCATCCAGGGTCCTGCTGTAGGTGCTACCAGTCACTTAAGCGTCCTTTTACATACTGACTTGGACAGAACACCAACAGTGTTAGGTCACTAAAAGTCTCATTGCATCTGACAGTAATGTTAATTTTAAACTGGGGCAGACTCTATCAGTCACTACTGTCTAGTAAAAATATATATATATGTTCATACACACACATAATATACTTTTATGGTTCTATCATGCTGCCAAGATGTATATGATAGAAAATACAATTAGAGATGAGAAAGAAATAAGCAAAAAAAAGGAAGAGAGGAGAATGGAGACAGGAAGATGGAAACAAAGGTAGAAAGAAGTGAGAAATGTAGCTCGCTGTCTCCCTGCCGAACACTATGCTAGAGAATCATGTTCCTGATGTCCCTGTTATCTAAGAACAAATATTCAGGACAGGGCTTACCACGTTCTCTCATCTAGCTGATCAAAATCATCAATTTGAGTGAGGCATAGACATAACCTGGGACCTTGTTAAAGACACCATTTTCACCCACAGCTAACATCAGACTCCTTAAGAAAAGAACTGGAAAATTTTGCAGACCAGAAACATGAGAAAAAGTTTACTTGTATTCTTTTTATTCATTACAATATTGGAAGTCCTAGGCAAACTAATTCAGTACAAAGGAGAAGTAAAATGCATCCAAATTGGAAAAGAAGTAAAACTGTCACTAGTTGCAGATGAAATAATTTTGTACCTAGAAAACCCAAAAGACTACCCAAATTCATTAAAAATAATCAACAAATGCCTTAAAATTCTAGACTGCAAAGTGAAAATTCAGGAGCAATAGTACACAGTAGGGCATTTGCCTTGCATGCTGCCCACCCAGGTGTGATCCCTGGCATCCATATGGTCCCCCAAACACCTCCAGGAGTAATTCATGAGTGCAGATCCAGGAGTAACCCCTAAGGATCGACAAGTGTGACCCAAAGCAAAATAAAATACAAAAAATATGTTGCAATTCTACCTGGAACTATCTGGAAAAACATTTTTAAATCCCACTCATAATGGCATCTAGATGAATAAAATATTTAGGCACTAATTTAACAAAGGCACAAAACCTATAAATCAAAAACTATTGCACTGCTTAAAGAAACTGAAGACAACACAAATAAATGGGAAGATTCTGTGTTCATGGATTGAAACAATGACCATTTTTTAAATGTCTATTACTATCTAGAACAATATAAATAATCTATGAAAATCTCACCCAAATATTAATGCATTTTTCACTAAAATAGAAAGATAAATACTACAAATTGTATGAAACTACACAAGACCCCAAAACAGCTGAAGCTATCTTGAGAAAAATCAAACATAAATATCTGGAGATACCCACTTTCAGCATCTAGCATCTGATCCCAGATCTCTGATTCAGAATTTGCACTCTAACAAAGTCCCCAACATATTTTAAAAAATTACTACTACAGAGAAATTAGTCAGAAAGAAAGAGAGAGACATAGAATGACTGTGTTTACTTGCATGACATAAATATATCAGGTGGTCTTACCAAAAGTGGAAATTACTGCAAAAGTGAGGGAGTCAGAGGTTAGGTAAGACAGAGAAGGGAACATGTGTGAATAAATGTCGAAAGGGCTGATGCCAACATAGAACTGAGCATTAAATACAGGCAAAAAATGCACATGATGGATTCCAAGTGTTTTTAGTGCAACCCACAATGTGTAGGAGAAGGAAGGGAAAGAGAGGGAGAAAGAAAAGAGATAAAGAACCTGCCATTACATATTCAAAAGAGCAAGAACAACAAGTGCTGGCATGGATGTGGGGAAAAGGGGACACTCATCCATTGTCGGTGGGAATGCTGCTGGTACAGCCTTTCTAGAAAACAATATGGACATTCCTCCAAAGACTAGAAATCGAACTCCCATTTGACCCAGTCATACCACTCTTGGGAATCTACTCTGGGAAACCAAAAATACGCAGTGGAAACACCATCCCTACTTTTATGTTCATAGCAGCATTATTCACAATAGCCAGAATCTGGAAACAACCAGAGTGCCCGAGAATCGATGACTGTATAAAGAAGCTTTGGTACATTTACACAATGGAATACTATGCAGCTGCTAGTAAAAATGAAGTTATAAAATTTGCCTATAAATGGATAGACATGGAGAAGATAATGTTGAGTGAAATTAGCCAGAAGGAGAGAGACAGATACAGAATGACTGCATTTATTTACATGACATAAATATATATGTAAATATTATGATACCAATATTCAAGGTCAAGTGAAACATGTATCAGGAGATCTTGTCAAAGGTGGAAATTATCACAAACATGTGGGAGTCAGAGGCTAGGTAAGACAGAAAATGGAACAGTGTGCTAACAATTGTCGAGGGTACTAATGCCAACCTAGAACTGAGTATTAAATAGAGGCAAAAAGATACACATGACAACCCTTTAATGTATGTTCTGTAATCCATAGTCTGGAAGGGAAGGAAAAGAGAAAGAGAGAGAAAGGGAAAGAAATAAAGAACCTGCCTTGGAGGAGGGCTGGGGGAGGGGGAGGGAACCAGGGACATTGGTGTTGGGAGATGGGCACTGGTGGCGGGATGGGTGCTGGAACACTGTATGACCAAAACCCAAATATGAACTTTTTAATTGTATATCTTTGTAATTGTAATAAAAAAAAAAAAAAAAAAAAAGAAATCTTCAATCCATAAAAAAGAACCTGCCATTTAGGCAGGCTATGGGAAAGGGGAGGGAATTGGGGATATTGGTAGTGGAAAATGGGCACTGGTGGAGAGCGGGTGTGTGACCGAAACCTCCAAACATGAACAACGTTGTAATTGTATATCTCACGGTGGTATAATAAAATGTTTAATTAAAAAAGAAAAAAATTACTACTACAGAGAGTTGGAACGTGTGAATCCCAGCTCTTTTCCTGCCAGTGTTGCTACTACTACTAACAAATTATGAAACTTTTGGCAAATAATCCCAACTCTGTGAACTATATTATCTTCTTCAAAATCATGAAGTTGAAGATTTTGTTTCTCTTCACAGTCCATCTTCTTTATTGCATTAGTTTCCAGTCTTGCTCTCAATTCTTTGTAGAAGAATGACTATTTAGTATCAAAGACCCTGAAAGTAACCTACTGGAGACAGCTCCAAGGCCTGTGCTTGAACGCTACTGTACAAATGCAGACTTTAACTTCCAGGACACAAAGGTGCTGCTGTAGTAGTTGGTTTTATGACAGATTCCAAGTAGGAGTGAATTTCAGCTGGACAGTTTCCAAGGCTGGAAGCAGAATGTGCTCCAACCACTTAACATTTAAAATAAGCCTATCACATCCATCCTTCAGCTGCCCAGAAGAGAGCAGGCAGCAGGAGCCAGTTGGTGTCTGGTGGTGATTTAGTTATGAGTCACCAGCTCTCTGATCAGTTATCTTGAGTCATTTCCACAGTAATCCATAAACCGGGTGGCATCACAGTTTTTATTATCAGCATCAAGAGCACATCGCACAAATAAAGCACCAAGAATGATTTCTGTCCTCCAGGGCACTGAGCAAATCACTCCCTGACTACAGCAGTCTCTGAAACTTTAAAAAAGAACATGACTAACTTACTCACCCCCTTTTGATTCCCTAAATACTCTTGAAGTGGGTCGGAAAAAAAAATTCTACTAGGTGTGGGAAACACTGGAGAAAGACTGAAACTATAAGCAGTGGAAGAAATTGATGGTATGATGTCAACTGAATGAATTGATGAAACCGATAAACCAATATTCTGCTCACTAATTAATCATTTTTCTCATTTTCTGTCCAATGAAGGAGGAATGAAAAAAGCTGAACTTGTACTTTCACTTTTCGGAGACTAAATGAACTTATGTTATAGTTCTTCTTAAAACATCCTCCTGGAAGTTTTAAATGACTGGGAGCAATAGTGCATAACAGAAAAAAATAAAATCAACACAACCAAAGATATAAAATTAAGGAATAATATTAGAACCACTTCGATCCCTTTCTTTCTCATCGATAAAATAAATGCCAATGCTAAAATATACACTTCTCATGGTTTATGGGAGAATTATCAAGACAGATGCACAAACATATGTAACACAACATTGGGTGCCTACAAGTCAATAAGTGTGAGTTTTCTCTTGCTACTTGTATCACTTCATTATTCTCACTGTAGAACTTGTTAATTGTGCAATTAATCTTAATAAAGTTTACTATCCTTTAACCATAAAATGGAAATTAACAACGCCGAACGGAGCGAACAGTGAAGGGGTCAGACAGATAAGTTATTGGGGTGGAATACATTGAGGAAACACAGGTTCAATCTCTGGTCCTCATGGCACACTGCTGGGACCAACAACAGCACAAGTGCCACAAGTAGTCACCAAACACCACTGGATGTGCCTCAACAATAAATAAAATAAGACAAAATTGAAATCCACCAAGATCAATTTTTCAGTCTTGCCATTAGATTGAATGAGGTGTCCATACAAAGTTTTGGCAAAGCACCCAATGGCTACTGAAATCAATGTTTTATGATGAATGATTTTAATTAATATAGCAATTCTAATAGATGAGTTAAAATTCTCGCAAAATTATAAAATCATCTTGAAGCAAATAAGTTCTCCATCATCATGTACAGTTTTTCTCAATTCAAGATTGTATCTTCTTCAAATGAAGCAATGAATTGAAAATATGGAGAAAAATCCCTGATTGCTCTAAGTGAATGTGTTCCTAGAATTTAGTACCTGAGAGCAGGAATAGAAACTTGTATAATGTGCAGGAATTCTCTTACACAAAGAATCATCCCATTTATGCTTTAAATGACCCTCTATTGAGTCACAAAGAATAATTCAACATCCTCACTGGGGTGCTCAGAGAGATAAAGATATTTCACTAAAGTTCCAGAGATTGTTAGCATTAGAGCTACAACTGAATTTGTGTAGAACGTTAACACTGCAGAATTTTTGCCATTTCTTGCAATTGTCATCAACAGAGCACATACATCTCTATTCTTAGCAGTGATGATTGTCTCTTTAAAGTCAGTAAAATTCCTAGAAAAGAAATGCCTTACAGTGTGCTTTTTAAATTCTGTTTCCAAAAGAGAGGGAGGGTTTAGGAGGGAGGAAGAGAAATATGCAAGAATAAGGAAAGGAGAGAGAGAGAGAGAGAGAATATGGAGAATGAGGGATTTTTCTCTCAATATTGAATAATAAGTTAACTTGCTTCACTGGTTCTATTATAATAAAGGCTGGTATGGTAGCTCAGCCTCTGAGAACACAGTATTAAAGAGGCAAAAGTTTAATTTCAGCCCTCCTATGGATTCATTAGTTTTATAATCATAACATGTCATGCATACATGTTGTGGTAATGTCTGAAAAAGCAAGAACCTGTCAAACCCCTCTAATCTCACTACCAATAAAATACCTCAACTATTTGTCCTGTGGTTTATGGTTGAAGTCTGATTTCATTTAGTTAATTTTAACACTTACAAAACACATCCTGCTTGCTGGGCACAGTGTTAGATTCTAAGAATAATAAGATGAGTTAAACACAGTCCATGCCTTCAAGGAGCTCAAATTACTAGGTAAATGTAAGCAAAATTGTTTTAGTGTAGCTAATACCATCATAGAGGCAGAATTATTGATTTTTAGAGTAGGCTTACACAGGCACATAAGGTACCTTAATATATCAAAGGAAATGAATATTTTTGTGGTCAAAATAACTTGCCTTATATCACAAGCTTATACATTTGTTAATTTTATGTTTATTATATATAGAGAATAAAACAATTTGTGTCACTTGAATGTTAAGCTTATAACTCTTTACAATGTTAATTATATAAGTATTCCTTCTTTATTTATCTCTGAGTATTTGGAAAGGAAAGAGATAGTACCTGTAAATGCCTCATGCATATTCTGTGTGCCAGAGACAAATATTTTTGTCATACTCTTTTCTTTACCTAGTATGACTATCTTCTCAGTTTCTTTGTCAGCAATAGAATATCAGAAAAATGTCTGAATTCTAGCCCCAATCTGTGAAGGTGAAAGCACATTCTTCACAAATTTACTTTACCACTGGTGCAACTTGGAGGTTTGTGGTCCAGATGGTCTAAATTCAAAATGGAAGAAAGCTGTGCAATCTGTATTGAATTTGGCATAAGAAGCAAATGTTTATTTTGTTGTCACCAAGAGTTTATGTTTCTGCATTCTGCAACATGGCCTATCTTATACTGACAAATGCACATTATAGATGTAAATTATTATTTTGAAATATACTAGCATACTTAGATGATCTCATTATCCAGCAGTCTGGGAAATATTTACTGCATTCAGGCAAAGCCTCAGGATCAGCTGTTCTTAGAGCACTTGTCACTTTATCATTAACCTATTTGAGTTCCAGTTCAAGATGGCAGTGTAGGAAGAACCAAACTCAGCTCCTCCCATGGACCCAACAAATCTTCAAATGCGTATTTAATATTTTACATAAAAGAAAACCTGAAGTTCAACAAATAGAGCTTTCATAACAAATAATAAAAGGACAGCAACAAGACTGGTAGGACATACATTGGTCTCTCCACCAGGAGAGGACATACTCTGGGAGTTGTGATTCACAGTAGAGTTCGATTCCAAAGATGGTGAACTTTTCCTGAGGATTAGGGAAAGTGTTGCAACCTATAATACAGCAACTCAATCTGGAGCATCAAAGATAAATCCCTGGACTTAGCTGTTTAAGGTTGAGGGTTAAACACACCCAGAAGAATCAAAGAACTACAGGGACCAGTGAACCCTTCCTTAAACAGCCTGCACATAGACTTACTCATTCTGGTCCCCAAAAGGCTATTATATACCACGTTAAATGGCAAAATAAGTTTATTTAATGCTTGTAAAGTACATCTGGATGAAAGAAACTAAGCCTTCAGGACAACATATGAGCCAAAAGTACAAAAATATTGTATCATGCCATAATCTTTCCGCTTGTCTAGTACCAATACCGGTAGGAAACAATTTTGTTAAAAAAAAAACTTTTTCCTCTCAACCTAATAGAGCCTAGGGGTAAGCTGTGCTGAAAACTTCACTCACCCCTTAACATAGCAGCAGAGCACAGCTCCAAGTTTAGAATCATGCCATAGTTCCACACTGAGAACTGAATCACAACTCTGCTCCAGGTCCCCAGTCGTCTTATAACAGGGTAAATAGCAGCAAGGTCTCTAGTCATCACATACAAGTCCTCAGATGCCCCATACCTACCACAATTTGAGTCTCATTTAACTGCACTGGGTTTACAACTGCATTTACCCATGAAACAGTGACAAGATGAAGTTGGGATAGGTATTACACAGTGTCCACTTACACAGTGTCTCACACTGTGTGGGACACCTCAATCAAGGTTGAAGGAGTTAGGTATAGCACACACAAGGAATTTGCCTAAAGTGCTTCATTCAGGTGATAGAAATAAGCTTCACTCCTGGACTCCATAGATCATTACTTATACAAAATCTGTTCTTCGGAGTTTGAGGAGATGGTACATGCACTAAGGCACATTTCAGCAATTCTCTAACCCTAGTTCTATCCTCAGCACTGCATGGTGCCCTGAATATCACTGGGTACAGATCTTGGGGACCTCTGAGCATCACTACATTGAGCCATTGACCAGGTTAAGAATCACAGTGAAGCATCACTAGGTCTCCTGTGCACTGCTTGAGAAACCAAGAGTTAAGTAAATAAAACCAATATTTCAAGGCCAGATGAGATAACAGAGGTATGTATAGAAGCAAACATGAACCAAACAGAATTGGGAGAAAGAAATGATCCTAGCTGAAAGAAAAGACAAAATCTTATTTTTTGAAAGAAAAATCCATAAATAAAAAATACCTTTGAAAAATATAGATAAATAAAATACCTCGTGACAAGTTGAAAGAATGGTTTAAAATATGTTTGCTAAACCTGGAAGAATGCATGGACTAAAAGTTTTCAGAAAATATTCAAGATAAGGTCAAAGAAATACTGCAAGAGTTAAGGTTTTGCATGCATCCAACAGCACGTCGATCTTCAGCACCATGTATGGTCCCTGAATACTTCCAATACTTCTTCAGCACAGAGCCATGAGTAAGCCTTGAGCACAGCATAGTCTGGCTGAGTAAATAGGTACCAAATGGAAGTTATAGAGTTAAGAAAATCAATAAAAATTACCATATGCAATAAAATTACCATATGTAATTCCATTCATTAATAAAACTTAATGAAAAGAAAAACTGAGTTGAAAGATAAAGCAACAGAACTCTCTGGAGGTGGGGCTGGAGAGACAATAGAAAAGGTAGCAAGTTTGACTTGAATGTGACAGGCTCTAGCCCAATGCCCGAACCCCATGTTATCCCTCTAGCCAGACCAAAAGTGATCTCTGAGTGCAGAGCCAGGAGTTAGCCCTGAGCACAGTCAGGTGAGGCCCCAAAACCATAAAAGAAAATAAAAAGTAATTTCTGGGGTAACATCAAGAGGAACAATGGTTATTTATGGGTTTCAGAAAGAGAAGAAAGAACAGACTAGAATAATGACTTGAGAAAATGATGGCCAAACTTTATCCCAATTTGTGGAAGGAAATAAACATATGTGTATAGGAATTCTAAAACTTTCAAATAAGAACCCAAAAGGACCACATCAAGATATATTATAATCAAAATAGAAAAAGTCATAGAGACGATCTTAAAAACAGTTAAAGAGAAGTAACTCTTCACATGAAAGGGAATACCCATAAAGCTACAAGCCTATTTTTTCTAAAGAAACTTTAAGCTACAAGAATAACAAGATTTATTCAAAGTGCTAAATGGTTTGAAATTCTGAAACACATTAAAAATAGATCTTACACATGACTCTCAGATTCAACTCCTGGGAATCTACCCCACAGACACAAAATACTAATCAAAAAAGGACAAATGAGCATCTATGTTCACTGCAACACTGTCTACAATAGCCAAGATCTGGAAACAGTCCAAGTGCCCAATAACGGATGAGTAAATCAATAGCATTCCATTGTGTGAACAATGTGTGTAGAAAACATGAAATTGTTTAGTTTGCTGGAACTTGGATGGAACTGGATAGTATTATTCTGGGTGAAGTGAATTAGAAAGTAAAAGATATTATTACTCATATGCAGAGAATAATACAAAGAAACAAAGAAAGAGATCAGCTGATCCTCAGTGGAAACAAACCCCAAGACATGATCAATCAAATTGGAAGCTGAGAGGTTCAGAGAAGTGGGGAAAGAGAATGTGAAGTATGATGGGGGATCTTGAAACACTGGTCGACCGGTCAGTGCAGTACCTTGAAACTGTAAAATAACTACTTCATTATGATTGTAAACTATGATACCCTGATTAAAGTTTTAAAATTAAAAAGTCTTAAAATTAAATTTCTTTCTTTCTTTTTTTCTTTCTTGCTTTCTTTCTCTTGCTTTCTTTCTTTCTTTTTTCTTTCTTTCTCTTTCATTCCTCCTTTCAATGCTCTTGACAAATGGTATAGAGTTGCTTTTTTAAAAATTTCATCTTTATGAGACACCTAAATATTTTTATTTTGAAATTGTAACTGAATTTTTTTTGCTTTTTTGGGGTCACACCCAGCAATGCTGGGGGGTTACTCCTGGCCCTTCGCTCAAGAATTACTCCTGGTGGTGCTTGGGGGACCATAAGGAATTGAACAGGGGTTGGCCACGCAAGGCAAACACCATACATGCTGTGCTATCGCTCCAGCCCTATTTTAACTGCATTTTTATGTCAATATATACTATATATATATATATATATATATAAAACAATATATGTTTCAAGTCAAAAGGACAATAGAGGAAAGAAAAAATACCCCCTGTTGTTTTTGAACTGACATGTCAATCCCACTTATATGAATCAAGAGAAAGTGAATCTTATAGAAATGTGAAGAATCTGTTCACATAGTTCATTCCTGAAAGAACAATTATATGTGAACATGATTATATGCAAAAAAGAGCTTTCAAAGAACTCAATATCCACTTAGATGCAAGATTAGCAATTTAGATAGAACTAATCATGTTAAAAATGATGAAATGCAGCTGTGAAAAAAATCAGCTAGTATCACAAAAATAATAGGCAATGGAGCATCAAAAATGTAAATAGGGTGGGATATAAGTGAAAATCAGAAGTTAGGAATATGTTTAAATTTAAATAACTATTAAGCCAAAATAGAAAGTCAGACACTTAAAGTCATTTTTTAACCTCATGGTCACCACAAAGCAAGTAAATAAAATACACCTTTAGATTATAACAACAGAATAGTGGATACCAGAAGGAAAAGAAGACACTAATAAGAGCAGGCAAATGGCTATAAACTGTATGGTTTGGATAAAAACCAGGCTCTTGGTAGTAATCAAAATGTAATATGTACAAATGTCAAAAGACAAAAGCTGTATACCTGAAACTCAAATACAGCAATTTTGGTTGCTATAACAAAATGGTGGTCACCAGAAAGGAAGACAAATAGAAGATGGGTAAATTGGATAAAGGCAGACAATTGTACTGGGAGGGATAGAAACTAGAATTTTGATGGAAATTATAATATAGTATAAATAATGTCAAACTATGCTACTGTACACATGAAATAGATTTATTTGATGCATATATTTGTATAATGCTATAAATTAGTGTTACTTTCATTTAAAAAATTGGAAGTGTTCAGGGCACCCAACATCCTTCTAGTGATTCTCAACCAACTCAACTCTTGGTTTGATGTGAGGGTCTGATGATGTAGTACTGAGCAGGAGTTGGGGGTCAAATCAGGGTTGAATACATGCAAGCTATGAAGATTATCCCCTGTCCTATGCCTTAGGGCCCTAATTTTTAAAAACAATTCTTAAGAAGACTGTATAACCCTAAAGGATCTTCTACTTATCATTTCTCTTCTCAATATCCCCTCCATTCGTGCTCACTTCAGCAACACAAATACAATATCCCCTCCATTCAAATATTAACTTCACCGCATGTTCTGAACCCTTTCTCGATTAATGAGTCATCATGTGTCTGTTATTATAAAAAGTCAATATTAGAAATAGTTGAGGGATACCAATATTTCACTTTCTTTCACGTCAGGACTCAGTCACTTTGGTTATTAGCTAGACTACCAGGATCTTAATCACAAGAGCTCCCTGTATCTGCAAGAAGACTTGTTGCTTAGAGAAAACTAACAAAAAGGATTTCTCTTAGACTAGAAATACACAAGAGCATTTATTAGCAAAAAACACTTAGAAAATCCCTTTCTTTACTATTTTTTGAAATAATTTTTATTGCAAGCATCATTAGAAGTTCAGCACAAGTACAAGATTTTTTCAATTATTACTAAAGCACATATTGTAATGATAATGCTCTTAAAATATCACCTTGCTTATAATGTGCCACTATATGATTGAAACCAAATCATGGACAACTTTTTAACTGTGTATTTCACTATGACTCAATAAAATAAATCACCAAGCTTGATCTACATGGTAAAATTGTTACCTTATCTGTTACTTTTTTTTTTTTTTTGCTTTTTTTGGGTCACACCCGGCAATGCTCAGGGGGTTTCTCCTGGCTTTGCACTCCTGGAATCACTCCTGGTGGTGCTCAGGGGACCATATGGGATGCCGGGGATTGAACCCGGGCCAGCATGGGCCGGCCGCAAGGCAAAGCCCTACCTGCTGGGCTATCGCTCCAGCCCTGTTTACATGTTTTTTGTCAGAAGTTTTATTTCGTTTTGCTGGTTAGATTTTGTTCCACACCTAGCAGTGCTCTGGACTGTGTGTTCAGAGATCACTCCTGGCCATGTTTGAGGGACCAATGATAGAACTGGGATGTTGTAGTTTTTCTTCTCATCTCATGCTAGTAGAGCCCAAGGGCACCTGCTTGATCCAGGAACATAAAGAGCCTCAAACCATTCCATCAGGTCATGGGAATGAGGTCTATAATTGTTACTGGTGTTTGGCATATCAAATACGACACGGGAGGCTTGTCAGGCTCTGCCATGCGGGTGACATACTCTTGTAGTCACCTCTAAATCCAACATTTATTGATGAACCACGCGGCCACAAGCGGCCATGCGAGCCGGGCTGTAATATACATACATATATATATATGTCATGTCATGTTATGCTTTGTACTAGGGAGAAACAATCAAACCCAGGGCAAGAGAGATGGCACAGTGGGCAGGACTCTCTTCTCCCTCTCTCTCTCTCTCTCTCTCTATATATATATATATATATTCATTATTAAATGTTTATTATAAAATAATTTTTTAAAGATTTTATTATACCACTGTGAGATATACAATTACAAGATGTTCATGTTTGGGTTTCGGTCACACAGTGTTCCAGCACCCATCCCTCACCAGAGCCCTTTTCCCACCACCAGTGTCTCCAATTCCTCCCCTGCCTCCCCTAGCCTGCCTCTATGGCAGGTTCTTTATCTCTTCTCTCTCTCTCTCTCTCTCTCTCTCTCTCTCTCTCTCTCTCTCTCTCCTCTCTCTCCCTTCTCTTATACATTGTGGATTGCAATACATAGATTTAGGTTATCATGTGTATCTTTTTGCCTATATCCAATGCTCAGTTCTAGGTTGGTTTTATCATTTTCAATGATTATTAGCACACTGTTCCCTTCTCTGTCTTACCTAACCTCTGACTCCTACATGTTTGTGGTAGATTCCACCTATTGATAAGACCTCCTGATTCATGTTTTGCCTGACCTTGGATATTGGTATCGTAATATATATATGCATATATATGTATATATGTATATATATACACATATATATTTATGTCATGCAAATAAATGCAGTCATTCTATATCTGTCATTTTCCTTCTGGCTAATTTCACTCAACATGAGCCTCTCCATTTCCATCCATTTATAGGCAAATTTCATAACCTTATTATTTCCTAACAGCTGCATAGTATTCCATTGTGTAGATGTACAGAAATTTCTTTATCCAGTCATCTGTCTCGGGCACTCTGGTTGCTTCCACATTCTGGCTGTTGTGAATAGTGCTGCTATGAAAATAAACGTGCAGATGGTGTTGCTACTGTGTGCTTTGGGCTTTCCAGGGTATATTCCCAGGAGTGGTATGGCTGTTATAAAATAATTTAATATATTTACAACATGTAAAACATGGAGTGAAATATTAATGAATGCAGCATCATGAATAAACCTTGAAAACATTATGCTCAAAGAAACTAGAGAAAAGTTCACATCATTGTATTATTCCAATTACATATTTCCCAGAACAAACAAATTTACATAGATACAGAGAGTAGATTTGTGATTATGGAAATTTAGAAAGAGAAGAAGAATGGGGAGTAACTACCAATAAGTACAGGACTGCTTTGGGGAGTAATAAAATGATCTAAAATTAAATAGCTATAATGTTTTCAAAATCTACTGAATAAACCCAGTTTTAACTTTTGCGCTAACTCCCTGATCCCTGAGGAATTAATCTTATAATATATTAATTATAATTCAACTTTAAAGGAATGTATTTATTGATAATAGACTCCTTCTTCAGATAAATGCTTATCTGAAAGACATTAAGAAAACTCACCTTTATTATTTGCCTATTTATTCTTTCTATGTTTAAACTTGGGGATTCTTTAAATGAAGTAGGAAATTGAGTCATGTAATTTGATAAACCAAGACTACCTCAGTCAACAGAAGCTAGGACTCTGGAACATTCTCTGCCACAAGAGCTTTTTTCCCCATGTACCCTCTCATTGCTCCAGATTGCCCTCTGCTGCCCAACAGAAATACTTACAACGCACAAAATAACTGGTGCATGCTTCTATTTTCTAAGTGACGAATAAGCATTATCAGAAGAAAAGAAAATAGGCATATATTGAATGAGATGTTAAAAACTGACAATAGCACAAGAGAAGGCCACAAAAAGTTATAAACATGTTTCACACTGCAGATCTTTTCAGTTATCCAAGGAACACTTCAGTTATCTGAGACTTGCCTTCCATTTTAACTGAACCCTGAGATATGCTAGTATATATGCTGTAAAATAATATCTCATAAAAGAAGTCAGTGCATTCTTTCCTTAATTTTATTAGAAAAAAAAATTTAAGGGACCAGAGGGATTGCACAGCGGGTAGCGTGTTTGCCTTTCACACGGCCGACCCAGGTTCAATCCTCACAACCCATATGGTCCCCCCAGAACCGCCAGGATTAATTCCTGTGCAAAGAGACAAGAGTAAACTGAGCGTCTCTGGGTGTGATCCAAAAGGCAAAAAAAAAGAAAGGAAGGAAGGAAAGAAGGAAGGAAGGAAGGAAGGAAGGAAGGAAGGAAGGAAGGAAGGAAGGAAGGAAGGAAGGAAGGAAGGAAGGAAGGAAGGAAGGAAGGAAGGAAGGAAGGAAGGAAGGAAGGAAGGAAGGAAGGAAGGAAGGAAGGGAAGGAAGGAAGGGAAGGAAGGAAGGAAGGAAGGAAGGAAAGGAAATAGAAGGGAAGAGAGGAGAGGAAGGAAGGGAGAGAAGAAAGAGAAAGAAGGAAGGAAGGAAGGAAGGAAGGAAGGAAGGAAGGAAGGAAGGAAGGAGGGAAGGAAGGAAGGAAGGAGAGGAAGGAGGGAAGAGGGAGGGAGAGGAGAGAGAGAGAGAAAGAGAAAGAAGAGAGAGAGAAAGAAAGAAAGAAAGAAAGAAAGAAAGAAAGAAAGAAAGAAAGAAAGAAAGAAAGAAAGAAAAGAAAGAAAGAAAGAAAGAAAGAAAGAAAGAAAAGAAAGAAAGAAAGAAAGAAAGAAAGAAAGAAAGAAAGAAAGAAAGAAAGAAAGAAAGAAAGAAAGAAAAGTAACTACAAAATATGTAGTAAACAAAATATAAAAAAACAACCATAGAGGTAAGTGCCAGTTGCAGTAACAATATCGGTTTCCTTTTGGTCTTTAAAATATTTATAAAGGCTTTGAAAGCTTAAAACTTTTATTTGCTTGTTAATTAATATAACACAAGTTATACACCTACATTTACCTATTTTGTGGGATGATGACCTTAGTAGTTAGTGACTATGGGCCCTTTTAAAACACAAAAGCATCAAAATCCATTCCACTCTGAATATGTTGGCATATTCAATATGTTTCATCACAACATAACAAGCATATTTGGGAAATCTAGTAGAAATCAAAAGCTCAGCCTTGCCCATCTCTCCCTGAGATATTTTTGTCTACAGTGCCATATTTGGAGACAAAGTCTGATTATTTCAAGTAAAGAATCATAGACTTTCTCAACTAGAAGAAACTTTAGAGAATATATAATCCAAACTAAAAATACTTCAGCAAAAGATAGAGATGAAACATACCCAGTGCATCTGAGGGGATGAAAATAATGTGGAAAATGAAAATTTTTTGGTCTATGCCCAAGAGGGAAGAGTAGTAAAAGTTTAGTTTTCTAATCTTTGAAAGTTTTCAAATGGACAATCCAGTCAATAATAATCCCCAAATCACACATCCCTTTTCAAGTGCTAACAATAGACTTTTGAGTCTATTTTTGTTCATGAGCAAAGGAAAAACCAAATTCTCTGTACCTAGCACTCAGTACCAAGTTCCACCTTATGTTCTAACAGCTGTAGTAGAATGTCACAAAATTATTTCTCGGCCATTCCAGAGACCATCAAGATGGATAGGCTGATGAGTCATATGTCTTGCATTTATCCCACAGGTATGCATAACGCATCAATTATTTTCCATCTTTTCTCTTTTGAATAAAATAAAACTGGTGATCATTTGCCCCCCCAAAAAAAAAACTTCATTTGCTTTAAAAATTCAGTTTTTCAACCGAGGAGTAAACAATTTATATCCTTGAATAGACGTCCAGTCGATGTTTAGGAAATGTCAGGGGTGAACAAAGCAATGTCTATAAACACATGCTTGATCTACGTTTCCTAGAAGTAAAGAAACTGGCAATGGGATTGGAACTGTGACCTCAGGACCTGTGCCAATGTGTGCCCCCTCCCAAGTAGAACCATAGCGGGGGGGGGGGGGGGGCACAGGGATCCCCAGGCAGGGATCACTCATTAGTCACATGTTAATATTCCCTTCCATATTACACTGGACTCACATATCATCCTCTTTTACCAGACTCTCATAAGACAGCTAACAACAACATTAAGCGAATAGTTCATTCAACATACCAACAAAACTCACAAAAATAATGGTGAACACAAGAATTAACACAATCCCAATCAAAGAGTAACAGTAAGTTCAGGCCTAAGAACACATCCCTTATACATGAAAATCCATAAATGTATATATGGCAAGCCACAATGTTTAAAAGCCAGGAGAGAGCACCAAATCCTAACCACTAGACCACCAGGGAAGGTGCCATATTTCAGGAAAAAAAAGAGATGGGAGAGAGGGATATATATATATATATATATATATATATATATATATATATATATGTGTGTAGAGAGAGAGAGAGACACAGAGAGAGACAGAGAGAGACAGAGAGACAGAGAGAGAGAAGAAAAAGAAAAAGAAAAGTGCCTGTTATAGAGACAGGCTGGGGGAGGGAGGAGGGAATGTGAGGACATTGGTAGTGGAAAATGTGCACTGGGAGAGGGATGGGTGCTGGAACACTGTATGACTGAAACCAAATCATGAAAATCTTTTTAACTATGTATCTCACATAGGTATAATAAAAAATTAAATACAAAAATAAAGAATAGATAAATAGATAAATCACTTCATTTCACTTGTATTACTTGTCTTCCTGTTGATCACTGATGTGCTTGAGCAGACACCAGTAACATCTCCATATGTCCTGTCACATGCTAGTGTAGTCCAAGGGAATCTGCTTGCTCCAGGAACATGAAGAGCCTCAACCATTCCATCAGGTCATGTAATTGTTACTGGTATTTGGCATATCAAATACGACACAGGCATATAAATAAATAAATAAACAAATAAATGAATGAATGAATAAACATAAATAAATAAACAAATAGATATAGATAGATAGATAGATAGATAGATAGATAGATAGATAGATAGATAGATAGATAGATAGATAGATAGATAGATAGATAGATAGATAGATAGATAGATAGATAGATAGATAGATAGATAGATAGATAGATAGATAGATAGATAGATAGATAGATAGATAGATAGATAGATAGATAGATAGATAGATAGATAGATAGATAGATGAAATAAAATTAATGACACTAAAATAAAAAAGAACACATCCCCTGAATCAGCACTAGGGGCCCCAAACAAGTCACACAGAAACAACAAAGAGGAAGGTAAGATCCTTGAAGGGGAAAGAGGAGACCACCATCTACCAAGCTTCTTCAGAGTCCTACCTCGCAGTGGGAGATAGACACTGGTAGTGCACTGGAAGGATCCACCTTCAGACCACAACATCATGGGGGAAACAAGGATTCCCACCATGAGGAACGGACAAAGATCCCTGAAAGCTCAACAAGGAATACCCACATACACAGTCTCTAATAAGTGATTCAGAGGGGAGATGGTTAGGATGTTTAATAAGCTCAAAAAAACAGTGAAATAGATGTCTAATAAAATACAGGAGGATATGAAAAAAAACAGTGGAATAAACAGTCAATAGAATACAGGAGAAAATCAGATCAGAAATAAGGAAACTACAAACAGAAGTGTAACTAAGAACAGAAACTTCCTCAAAGAAAAAATTTGAATGGTCAAAAGGCATATGAAAAAATACTCTTTATCACTAATCATTAGGGAGATGCAAATTTATTTTTTTATTTTTTTAAATTTAAATTATAATGATGCATCCCTTTTTTAAAAAGTATTTTATTATACAACCATGAGATATACAATTACAAAGATATTCATATTTGTGTTTTGGTCATACAGTGTTCCAGCACCCATCCCTCCACCAGTGCCCATCTCCCACCACCAACGTCCTGGTTCCCTACCCTCCCCCAGCCCACCTCCATGGCAGGTTCTTTTTTTCTTTTTCTTTTTTAAATTTTTTATTATACCACAGTGAAACATACAGTTACAGAGGTGTTCATAATTGGTTCTTGTTAATACAGTATTCCAGCACCCATCCCTCCACCAGTGCCCCATCACCACCACCAGTATACACACACCCCCCCCCCGCCCACCCCCAGGCTGCCTCAGTAGCAGGTACCCCCTTTTCCTCTCTCTCTGTCTCTCTCTGTCTCTCTGTCTCTGTCTCTCTCTCCCTCTCTCTCTGCATCTCTCTCCCCCTTCTTTTTATACATTGCGGCTAGCCCTGCAGACATTTAGGGTTTATCATGTAAGTCTCTTTGTGTATATTCAATGGTGAGTTCTAGTCTGACATTACCATTGTCCATGGCAGGTTCTTTATTTCTTTCCCTTTCTTTCCATCTCTTTCTCTTTTCCTTCCCTTCCAGATTGTGGATTACAGAACATACATTAAAGGGTTGTCGCTCATATGTATCTTTTTGCCTGTATTTAATGCTCAGTTCTAGGTTGGTATGAGTACTTTCGACAATTGTTAGCACACTGTTCCATTTTCCGTCTTACCTAGCCTCCTGACTGCCACATGTTTTTGATAATTTCCACCTTTGACAAGACCTCCTGATACATGTTTCACTTGCCCTTGGCTATTGGTATCATAATATGTACATATATATTTATGTCATGGGAAATGAAAATTTAAACAACAGAAATGAGAAGGGGGACATCACAGCAGAAACCACAGATTTAAAAGATTATCAGAGATGCAGTAGTAATTAAAACAGCATGGTATTGGAATAAAAACAGACCTGTGGACCTATGGAATAGAATTGAGTATCCTGACACCCAACGTCAAACACATGATCATTTAATCTTTGATAAAGGTGCAATGAGTCTAAAATGGAGTAAGGAAAACCTCTTCAACAAGTGGTGTTGGGAAAATTGGGCAGCGACATGTAAAAAAATGAATTTGGACCTGTGTCTAACACCATGCACAAAAATCAGATCAAAATGGATTAAAGATCTCAATATCAGACTTGAATCCATAAAGTACATTGAAGAAAATATAGGAAAAACCCTCCACGACATTGAAGCTAAAGGCATCTTCAAAGGTGAAACATCACTAACAAAACAACTAGAAGAAAAGATAAACATATGGGACTACATGAGACTAAAAAGCTTCTGCACCTCAAAAGAAACAGTGACTAAGATACAAAGGCAGTCCACAGAATGGGAAAGAATATTCACCCAATACCCATCTGATAAGGGGGTAATATCCAGGATATATTAGGCACTGGTAGAACTTTACAAGAAGAAAACAAACAACCCCATCAAAAAATGGGGAGAAGAAATGAACAGAAACTTCAGCAAGGAAGAAATTCAAATGGCCAAAAACATATGAAAAATGCTCATCATCACTAATCATCAGAGAGATGCAAATCAAAACAACAATGAGATACCATTTTACACCACAGAGACTGGTACATATTCAAAAGAGCAAGAACAACAAGTGCTGGCATGGATGTGGGGAAAGGGGGACACTCATCCATTGTTGGTGGGAATGCCGGCTGGTACAGCCTTTCTGGAAAACAATATGGACTTTCCTACAAAGACTAGAAATTGAACTCCCATTTGACCCAGCCATACCACTCCTGGGAATCTACTCTGGGAAGCCAAAAATACGCAGCGGAAACACCATCCCTAGTTTTATGTTCATAGCAGCATTATTCACAATAGCCAGAATCTGGAAGCAACCAGACTGCCCGAAAATCGATGACTGGATGAAGAAGCTTTGGTACATCTACACAATGGAATACTATGCAGCTGTCAGGAAAAATGAAGTTATAAAATTTGCCTATAAATGGATGGACATGGAGAAGATTATGTTGAGCAAAATTAGCCAGAAGGAGAGAGACAGATACAGAATGACTGCATTTATTTGCATGGCATAAATATATATGTACATATCATGATACCAATATCCAAGGTCAAGTGAAACATATATCAGGAGGTCTTGTCAAAGGTGGAAATTATCACAAACGTGTGGGAGTCAGAGGTTAGGTAAGACAGAAAATGGAACAGTGTGCTAATAATTGTCTAGGGTACTAATGCCAACCTAGAACTGAGCATTAAATAAAGGCAAAAGGATACACATGACAACCTTTTAATGTATGTTCAGTAATCCATAGTCTGGAAGGGAAGGAAAAGAGAAAGAGAGAGAAAGGGAAAGAAATAAAGAACCTGCCATGGAGGTGGGCTGGGGGGGGGGGGAGGGAACGGGGACGTTGGTGGTGGGAGATGGGCACTGGTGGAGG
This sequence comes from Cryptotis parvus, assembly GCA_021461705.1. Taxonomy (NCBI): domain Eukaryota; kingdom Metazoa; phylum Chordata; class Mammalia; order Eulipotyphla; family Soricidae; genus Cryptotis; species Cryptotis parvus. The sequence continues at coordinate 48,195 of JAJIBD010012447.1, forward strand.
GACGGGCGCTGGAACACTGTATGATCAAAACCCAAATATGAACTTTTTAATCGTATATCTTTTCATTTGTATATCTCACGGTGGTATAATAAAATACTTAAATAAAAAAAGAAGTGAAAAAAAAAAAAGATTATCAGAGATTACTTACAGAGTCTGTAAGACATAAAACAAGAGAACCTAGAGGAAATGGACTGATTCCTGTACTCCTATACCTTCCCAAGGCTGTACCAAGAAGACTTAGAATACCTGAACAAGTCTATCACTATCGAGGAAATTGAAATGGTAATCAAAAGTCTTCCCAAACACAAAATCCCAGGTCTGGATGGATTCACTAGTGAATTCTTCCAAGCCTTTAAAGAGGGCGTACAGCCAGTTCTCTTCAAGTTTTTCCAGGAAATTGAAGAAACAGAAACACTCCCAGTTTCTATGGGGCACATATAACCCTTAGACCAAATAAGACAAATATCATATAAATAAATAAATAAATAAATAAATAAATAAATAAATGAAATTATATATGTGACCCTGATGAACACAGATGTAAAGATTTTCAACAAAATACTACCAAACAGAATCCAAAGACTGATCATACTCTGAACTGAGGTACATAGAGTAAAATTAACAGTGACAGAATGTAGGAAAATGGCTGCCAATGGCTAAGGGAGAGTTGTAAAAAGGAGGCTTAATTTAATGAGAATAGCATTTCAGCTTGGGAGGGTAAAAATGTTCTGGAGATAAATAGTGGTGACAGTCGTAAGACAATGTGAATTAGTCAAAGCCACTGAACTTTAGTCTTATAAATAGTTGAAATGAAATGCTTTGTTATGCACATTATATCACAATTAAAAATATGTTTTAAATTTTAATTATTTGTTGAAAGATTTGAATAAGTGAGTTTTTTCTTTTGTGTGTGCTGCCAGAAATTTTAATATTAATTGGAATAATGATAACTTCATCTCCTTTCCACAATTGTGAATTTCTATTTTAATGAACATCCTAGACAGATCATTCATTAAAAGATGCCTCAAAGTCTTTGTTAAGCCAGCAAGAGTTTTCTTAATGCGAAAAAAAAATCAAAGACATTGTGGTTTCAACCCAGAGGAGTTAGCTTTTGAAATTCTAAAGATCACCCCTCCGTTATGTAACTCAGTATTTTTTTTTTTGCTTTTTGGGTCACACCCAGAAATGTTCAGGGGTTACTCCTGGCTCTGCACTCAGGAATCACTCCTGGCTGTGCTCGGGAGACCACATGCGATGTCAGGGATCAAACCTGGGCCGGCATGAGCCAGCAGCGTGCAAGGCAAATGCCCTGCCCGCTGGACTATCGCTCCAGCCCTCAGTATCTTTTATGGTGATCTGTCTCCTCCTTTCTCTATTTTCTCAATAGTCTATGAGCTAAAGCCAAGAATGTGTCAGTCAATCATATCAATAATTAAACTGTCCTGATACCTCAAAATAATGATTGAGAAGACAATTTTGAGGAAAAGAAATTAAGAATAATGTGACCAATTTCAATATATTTTTAACCAAGAGGTATGGTTGGAGAGATAGCACAGGGGTCAGGCCTTATACTTGGCTGACGCTGATCGTCTCCAGCATGTTATATTGTCTTCCAAGCACTACTAGAATTGATCTCCCAGCTTTAATACAGAGTAAACCTGAACACTCTCAGATATAGGTTTCCCTCTCCACCCAAGAAACAAACAAACAAACAAACAAAACCAAGGAGTGAGGTTAACTGAGGGGAAGAGGGAGACATCTCAGGGTAAGGGTTGTGAAGGATTTCTATACCATCCATCTAGAAGTAAGGCTTACTTACTGTGCTGTCTGCTTCCACTTGCTCTTATCTGGGGTTTTCTTTAAATGCCACATTTCCAAAATAGATGATGGGTCCAGTGAGTTCATATATGCATTCTTCTCAGGAAGAAAGCTCAGGATGTCCACAACTTACAATAAAAGGATAAACAAATTGTCTTGTCAATATTTGCTTAATGGATACTGTGAGTACCTCACCCTCGTCCCATACTCTGTGAGCTGTGTACTGTTAAAGGGGAATGAAGCGGATCACCACCACCTGGAGATGCGACAGCTCTGTTCAGAGCAATGCAAGGTGATCCGCTGGGTACCTGGTATCAACTGTCTGCACATTCCTTAAAAGCAAAAGAGACCCCACAGATTGGGAGAAAGTATTTTCCCATGGCTTGTCTGAAAAAGGTTTAACATCCCAGGGTTAATATGTAAATATGTAAGGTGGCACTGATAGAACTTAACAAGAAGAAAACAACCAACATCAGCAAAAAAAAAATATATATATATATATATATATATATATATATATATGGGGATGGGGAAGATGAACAGAAGCTTCCTCAAAGAAGAGATACAGGTGTACAAAAGGTATATGAAGAAATAATCTCTATCACTCATCATCAGGGTAATGCAAATCAAAACAACAATGAGATCGCCAGTGATACTGACACACATCACAAATCACCAGTGTTGATGGGGAGATGGGGAAATGGGACCCTCATTCACTGCTGGTGGGAATGCCAACTGGTTCATTCTTTTTGAACAACAACATGAACTCTTCTCAAAAACTAGTAGTTGACCTTCCATATGATCCAGCAATTCTGTTTCTTGGCTTTTACCCCAAAGGCCTAAAAACCCTCTTCAAATAAGACATTTGCACTTCTATGTCCATTGCAGCACTCTTCATAGTAGCCAGAATCTGTAAACAGCTTTAATGTGCAAGAACAAATATCTGGAAAAAGAAACTATGGTATCTATACGCAGTGAAATACTACATGGCTACAAGAAAAGATGAAATTTACAGCTATGTGGATGAGTTAGAAAGTATCAAACTGAGTGAATTTAGTCAGAAGGAGGTGAAAGGAACAGAATGAGCTACATATGTGGTATGTAAAGCACCATAGTAAAGCAACAAGAAATACTCAAAGTGCAACAGAAATTGAGAACTTGTTTTAACAGAAGCATATCACAGTGAGTGGATAGACATGGAACAAGGTAGGGGTGTGTTTGGGGCATGGCGGAACAAGCTGACATTCTGGGGGAAGGGTGTCATGTTCTATGCATGAAACCCTGCCATTATCAATATTAAAAGTCATAGGGCATAAAATAACTTTTTGTCACAGTTTTTTTTTAATTTATTTTATTGAGTCACAGTGCCATACAGTTAGAAGGCTGTTTATTACTGGGTTTCAGTCACACACTGCTCCAGCACCCATCCGCCACCAGTGCACGCTTTCCCACCTTTATCCTCCTGCCACACCCCCTACCACAGACCCCCTCAGTCTGTCTCTATGGTAAGGCACTTTCCTTCTTTTCTCTCTCTCTCTCTCTCTCTCTCTCTCTCTCTCTCTCTCTCTCTCTCTATCTCTCTATCTCTATCTCCCATTGGGCACAAAAATAAGTTTTTGGATGAGGAAGGCACCAGGTGTGGCTTGTTTAATTTATGGTAGTTTCAGAACTTTCCTGAGGTCTGCTCCCCTTCCAGCTCACAGTTTTTAACTTAATCTGTGTGGTCAATCTTTGGCCTTTCTTGATTATGGCATGAAACAACACAATATCTGATCTCTTGCTAATTTCTGAAATCAGATGTGTTCTTTAACTTTTCATAGTTCATAGCAGATACATTCAAAAACTGGCAGAAAATAGTGTGAAAGTAAAACTCCATCCTCAGAAGCTTCTCCTATGATAAGATTTGTGAGCTTATACTCTCCAGGAGGGTGAAGATTGGTATAACAGTGTTAATGGTTAATTTTGAATTTGTATCAAGACACTATAAAAAATTCATAATACTTACCTAGTAATTTACTTTAGGAACTGAGCATAATAAGGTAAATCTGATATGCACAAAAATGAGTATTTACCTACAGAACGATTCTTCACAGTAGGAAAAATTTTAATGCTTATAACATTTATAATAACACTGAACATGCATACATTATGAGATATAAATGAAAAGAGGAAACTATATACCAAGTAGTATATGCAATATGATTCTCATCTTTGATTTTACAAATAATAAAACTATAAAACTGATCTTAAATAGAAAAAAGCAGCCTGCAAAGATATATGCCAAAAAAAGAAAACAACCCACCAATAAAAAAAAAAAAAAACAGTAGTTGCCATTATGAAGAAACATTTTCCGCTTTTTTTTCCCTTGACATTTCAAGTTACTGAGGAAGAGGTGCACTTTTACAATAAACTGCACAGAAGCATCCCTGGAGGGCATCCTTCCACTCTCCACCCACAGGAGAAAATCATTCCTTCCATGCCCTTAAGAAGAAAACAGAACTGAAATGCTCTTTTTTCATTTCTCGTTGTCATTGCCAGACATTTCTCTGATAACCAACAATCCCTTACATTTGTAGTCAGAATTTTTTCAGCATTGCCCAAGTTCTCCACAACAACTACTCCAGAGAACAAAGTGAAGTTCATGGGGATTTATTTTCAGATATCAGCAGCATATCTACAGTGTTAAACAGCTTAAAGAAATCGTCAAGCCTTTAAATAATTGACCAATAGTCTCAGTTTACTCTTACAGCTTATAGCATACTTGTAAACGAGCCAAAATAAAATCCATGTTCTACACCCAAAACTTGGTAATCAATTTTGCCCTCTATTAACTTGCTAGTCACGTGATAATGCCTCCCAAGAGAAGAACAAACAGGCCAAATCTGAAAGTAGATTCAATTACAGCAACTTGTATTGGTGTGAGGGAGAGAAAAAAACAGATAATGTGTGTTAGAAAAACATTTAAGACAGGAATTTAGTCTAAGATACATGACAAAAATTGTTTGCAAATATTTAAGTGTAATAGATCTGGCTTTCAAAGCCAAGAAAGCAGAAGTCCCTCGGGTCAGAATCCAGGGAACATGGAAGAGGAATTCTGTGACAGCACATCCTCGCAATTAGAAAACTCAGTTTATTTTTCATGGAATCTATGAAAAGCTACTGTGTTCAATGCTGCACCTCTGATACTGAAAAAGGATTTCTCTGTTTTTCTTGTCAGTTGTCAGGAGACACTCTATCTTAAATTACCTTTAAAAATCTACAACACCCTTAAAGTCTAGTGTACTTTGCAAATGATTCTTCAGATAGAGTCAGTGATCTCGCGTACAGCTCTGTGAAGACCAAGGCAGTGAGAGAGAACAAGCTTCCTCAATTAGAAACTGTAAACAAGCCTTTCCAACAAGAGTCAACAGCCTCCAAGTTCTCTGAGCTATGGACAAGCCTGAAGCTTCCAAATTTCTTCTTTAGTATAAAATACACCAAAGCCTCATTGCAGAACAATGAGATATTAAAGGCCTGTGTTGGGGTCGGTGGGATAGTACAGGTTTTTGGCTGAGGGTGTTTGCCTTGCACACAGCTGACAGGGGTTTGGTCTTTGGCATCCCATGTGGTCCGCTGAGCACCATCAGGAGTAATTCCTGAGTGCAGAACCAGGAGTGACCCCTGAGCACAGCCAGATGTAACTCAAAAGTAAATAAATATATCACTTCACTTGCATCATTTGTCTTCCCATTGTTCACTAATTTGCTCAAGCAGGCACCAGTAACATCTCCATAGTCTTGTTACATGCTAGTGTAGCCAAGGGCATCTGCTCCCTCCAGGAACATGAAGAGCCTCAAACCGTTTCTTCAGGTCATGGGCATGAGGTCTATAATTGTATATAGAATAAGATAAAACAAAGGCATGTCTCAAATCCTGTCTGGGGATTTCAGCGATTTATCTAAGAGAACTGAAAACATCATTAGTCCAAGCTGTGATCCAAGCTAGCTGCTATTTTACAGAGAACCGATGAAAACCTTAGACAATAGCCATTCTGCAGCACTCTTTTAAAAAATTGTTTTTTTTAATTGAAGCGCCATAAATTACAGTTACCAAGTTATTCAAGGTTGAGTTTCAGAGGTATAATATACCAACACCTGTCCCTTAACCCTGTCTTCTCCCCACCACCAACACTCCCAGTTTCCCTCCCACCCTTTTCCTTTTCCCCACTTTATCTTTCCTCTTTGGCACAGGCACTGTGGTGCGCAATTCTGTCCCTGATAACGCATCAAGCATGTGACCTCCTTTCAGCACCCAGCTCTGGTCCACAGTACCCACTCCTACCATAGTTTTACTGGCTCCTTCACAAACCTATGCAGGCCCTTCCCATCCATGCCCACAGCAGCAAGCTTTCTACTAAGGACCAGTTTCTGCTCTCAGTTTCTATCGCTTGCTATGATTTTTTATATCCCATTTAAGAATAAGGTCATTCTGTGTCTGTCCCTCACTCTCTGACTCACTTCATTTAGCAGGATACCTTCCAGATCCACTCATCAGCAGCAAATTGCATGCTTTCTTCTTTTCTTATGACTGAGTAGTGTCCTACCATGAATATGTGTGATAGCTTCTTTATCCGTCATCTGGTTCTTGGCCAGTTCTGTTGTTTACAGATTTTTTAATTAAAAAAAAATTTTGCTTTTTGGGGTCACACCCTGCAATGCTCAGGGGTTACTTCTGGCTCTGCACTCAGGAATTACCAGTGGCTGTGCCTAGGGACCGCATTGGATGTCAAGGATTGAACCCCCATCTGCTGCATGTAAGGCAAATGCCCTACCTTCTGTGGCACCCTGTTTATAGATTTTGGCTATTGTGACTAGTGCTTCAGTGAACATATGCATAAAGATGTATTTTCTGCACTGTGTTTTGGGGCCCTTGGGATATATTCCTAAAAATGGGATTGCAGAGTCATATGGAAGATTAATTCCTAGTTGCGTGAGCTACGTCCCTACTGTCTTCCAAAGAGTCTGGACCAGTTAACATTTCTGCCAGCAGTAATCAAGATTCCCTTTTCCTTTCATCCATGCAAATTGTTGTTCTTTTCATGAGTGCCAGTTTCCATGGTGTCAACTAATATCTTATTTTTGTTTTAATTTGCATTTCCCTGATGGTTAGTGATATATTTTTTATATGCCTTTTGGCCATCTGTATTTCTTCTTTGGGGAAGTTTCTGTTTATCTCTCCCTCGCCATTTTTTGAGGGGGTTGGATGTTTTTTCTTTTCTTTTTTTACAGTGATTTTTTAAACTTTATTTAAAAAACTGATTTACAAAGTTGTTCACAGTACAGTTATATCAAGTATTCAATATTCCAACACCAGTCCCACCACCAATGTGCTATTACCTCCAACAAAGACCCTCGTTTCCCACCCAACCTCTATGTCTGCTCCCTTAGCAGGCAATAATTATATTGCTTATTATAACATATATCTCTAAGTCCAGCATTAATTGATGAACTGCATGGCGCAAGGTGAGCGCAGCGTGAGCCGGACTGTGATAGGCTGTTCTGCTGGGTGGAGTTCTGGCGAGAGAGAAGTCCAGATGTGGAAAATGGAGGCCCTCATGGAGTGGGGGTTGTCTGGCTTGTTGCAAGGCTCTTCTGGGGTTGCGGGCCAGGGCTAGAACCCGCCATCCCTCCTGGGTGCCTCGTGAGTGGCTGGGCACAGGGACAGCAAGCAGCAGCTCTGCCCCATGTCTGTGAGTCTGTGTGACTACAAAAGTATGCTACATGCATGGCAGAGCCTGGCAAATTACCCGTGTTGTATTTGATATGCCAAATACCAGTAACAATTATAGACTTCATTCTGGAATGGATTGAGGCTCTTTATGTTCCTGGAGCAAGCAGGAGCCTCAATCTCATGCTCTACTAGCATGAGACAGGACATATGGAGATATTACTGGGGCCCCTCGAGCAAATCGATGATGAACAGGAAGACAGTGACAGTGATTATAACATATATCGTGGAATGGTATAGCTAATGTCATGACCTTTTAACTGAGCTGTTTCGTGTGAATTGAACCTTCTGTGTTATTGCTTTTACTTTCTGAACTTATTAAATGTAGTGGGCTTCTATTCAGTATTTTAAAATTGATGTTAAATGTTAACATCAATTAAATGTCCCATATTAATTTCTTACAAATATTCAATATTCTACCCCAAACCCACCACAATTGCTGCTTCCAACTACAATTATTTCCAATTTTCCCAACCACTGCCTAAACCTGCCCCTAAGCAGACCCTCAATAATTTATTTTATGTTGCTTGTTATAGCTAATTTGCTAACTATTATTGAGAAATATTTTCATAGAAGAAAGTTAATGAAGATTGTTCGATCTCACCATGGAACCATTGAGTCATTTAGCTCTTTGTATAATAAATTACTGATATGTTGTTAAAGGATAGGCACTGTGAGTATATATTTTGTTATTGGTTGTCTGA
>JAJIBD010012448.1:0-35120 GCA_021461705.1 Cryptotis parvus
AGGCTCAGCCTCCGCCTCTGAGTTCCAGCCTCCTCATCTTATGGGCCCATCTGACTGAGTTCTGGTTGGGGAAGGTTCTGGCTGGAAAAGAGGTCCAGGTGGAAGTCCGCCAGGCAGCGTGACATGACCACGCTGGAGGAGAGGCAGAAAAGGCGCTAGCCCAGAATGGGGGCATGGGCGCGGTCAGAGGCTGTAGGGGTGTGGCATAGCCAAGGGGTCCCGATTTAGGAAGAAAAAAGAGTAAGGAAAAGTGGCCAGAGTCTGGAGCTAGTGCTGGAAGACTTATACTTGGACCGAATCAGAGGGCTGTGGGCTCCCCTCTCTCACTAGGAATATGGGGTCGTCCCCTTCACAGGAAGGTCCCTTGGAAAAATGCCTGGGCACCCCCCCCACACACACACACACAAGGAGTTGACTGGCAGCAGGTAGGGGAGAGAGACGTTCAACGGTCCCACACAGGCCCTGGCACATCTCTCTCGGGCAGAGGGCTGGAGCGCAGGCTGCATGCTTGAGGCCCAAACTAAGGTCTAGTGCTAGCTACGGTCTAGTGCTACTAGGAATTCCTGAGCGAAGAGCCAGGAGCAACCCCTGAGCGTCGCCAGGTGTGACCCACAAAGCAAAAAAAGAAAAAGAAGAAGGAGTTGGTATGGTCAGGCCCAAGCTCTGGGCAAAGACTAGTCCCTGCTCCTTCCTCTTATGTGCAAGGCAGCAGCGGGACAGCCCTTGCAGAGCCTGGGAGTCGGGCTCCATTACTTGGCTCACAGTAAGTGCTCAGGATATCATGTTAAATTAACGAAAGTCAGAGAAACCCTGAAACACCACCCAGCAAAGACATCAGTGTCTTTTTTTTTTTTTTCTTTTTTTTTTTTTTTTGCTTTTTGGGTCACACTGGCAACGCTCAGGGGTTACTCCTGGCTCTGCACTCAGGAATTCCTCCTGGCAGTGCTCGGGGGACCATATGGGATGCCGGGATCGAACCCAGGCCGGCAGAGGCCGCGCGCGGCGCAAGGCAACGCCCTACCCACTGGGCTATCGCCCAGCCCAAGTCAGTGTCTTTTTTCCACTTCTTGCCTCAGCCCAAATCCAGGCTCTACCCAGATCTCATTCCCTTTTCTTTTATGACCCTCTCCCCCCAAACAGGATATATAATGGAGCCCAAGTGATGGGTGGGAGAACCTAAGGGCCCACTTGGTGCAAATCGGGGCTGTTATTGGCAGTTTTCCCAGTCTCTGCCAGCCTCTTCCTCCCCAGTTCCCGCTAATGGCACCTTTTTGCCATTATTTTTATTTTTGGGTCACACTTGGCAATGTTCAGGGGTTACTCCTGGCTCTGCACTCAGGAATTACTCCTGGCGGTGTTTGAGGGACCATATGGGATGCCGGGATCGAACCCGGTCAGCCGTGTGCAAGGCAGATGCCTACCCGCTGTGCTATTGCTCTGGCCCCACCGTTTTGCCATTTCTATCTTTTTTTTGTGCTGTGTGTATGTGTGTTTTGGTGGGTGTGGGTGGAGTGGGTAAAGTGGTGTTTGTGCCACACCCAGAGATGCTCAGGGGTTGCTCCTCCTGACTCTGCTCAGGAATTACTCCTAGTGGTGTTTGGGGAACCTAGCAACTCCTCCCCTGCTGTAATATCCCTCCAGCCCCTCTACTGTCCTTTTCTTTTTTTCTTTTTTCTTTTCTTTTTTTTTTTTTTTGCTTTTTGGGTCACACCTGGCGATGCTCAGGGGTTACTCCTGGCTCTGCACTCAGGAATTACTCTTGGCGGTGCTCGGGGAACCATATGGGATGCCGGGATTGAACCCAGGCCGGCATAGGCCGGCCGCTGCAAGACAAACACCCTACCCGCTGGGCTATCGCTCCGGCCCCCTCTTTTCTTTTCTTTTTTTCTTTTTTTTTGGGTCACACCTGGCTGTGCTCAGGGGTTGCTCCTGGCTCTGCCCTCAGGAATTACTCCTGGTAGTGCTCAGGGGACCACATGAGATGCAGGGGACCGAACCTGGGTTGGCCGCATGCAAAGCAAACGCCCTCCCTGCTGGACTATCGCCCGGCCCCTATCCTCCTTTCTAACCTATAGATAATAGGTTTTCTTAGCTGGTGGCGCCTTACTTCCCTCTGTTCTCTCCCCAGAGCTGCTCAATCAATGGGGCTGTGTCTGCCAAGTCCAGGGTGCCCTCTGGACACCACTGTGCTTGTGGTAATGCCTTCCCCACCCCAAAGAGAAGAGGAGAATGATGGCGGCAGGGCCACAGGGCTCCTCCCTAGGCCGCCTGGCAAAGATGTACCCACACAACCCAGGGCTTCTTGGCAGACGTGGAAGATGCTACGGGATCTTGGCTTCCTGGGCTTCGGGGGAGGATGGCAGGGGAGTGGGACGTGTATCAGGAGACTGACTGGACCCCTGGTTTCCAGGGCTAGGGCCCTGGAGAAATATTGGGGTGCTTCCTAGCAACCATCTGGGAAGCAGGGAGGAAGAAAAGGGAGAGGGAGGGGCTTGGGCTTAGCTATGCTGAGGGGGAGCCCAGAGAACAAGCTGTCCCTGCTGCCTCCTTGGCAACCACAATGGAGGAGGGAGGGGACGTCAGATGTGTCCGCTTGCTCCCTCACTCACTTGCTCAGAGGGTCTCACTCCAGCCTCACCGGGCCCCCCCCTCCCCTGTCCCCTGGGACTTAGTGTTGAAGCCAGGAGGAGGAGGAGGAGGGGAAGGAGGAGGAGGAGGAGGAGGAAGAGGAGGAGGAGGAGGAAGAGGAGGAGGAGGAGGAGCATGGGAGGAAACTGCCAAATGGGGTTTCAGAGCAAGGAGAGAACAGGAGCTGGGGTTAAATGGCCGATGGAGGTGGCGAGTCGGCCCTGTATGTGGGCAAAGGCTGGTGCCCCATGTGGCCTGGATCCTGGCAGTGACGCTCCCTGTGCCATTCACTGTGTCCTTGTCCAAGGCTGTTCCCAGCCCTATTGGGAGTCAAAGAAACAGCGGGGTGGGAGCCGGAGGGAGAAGCTGGAAATGAAGTGTGGGCTCTGGGTTCAAGGCCCCTGACTCAAGAGGCACTGTCTTTCCTGTGGCTCTGGGTCTGAGGTGGTTTTGTTTTTGCAGGGAGTGGGGGTGGAGCTGCACCTGGCATTGCTCAGGGCTCCTTCTAGCTCTGTGCTCAGGCATTTTTCCTGGTGGTGCTGGGGAATCGTCCGTGGTACTGGGGGTTGGACAGGAGTTGACTGCATGCAGGCGTGCAAGATGAGTGCCTAAACCCTACAGAAGCCTGTGAGTCTAGAACTCTCTCTCTCTGAGGAACAGGGGCATGCCCAGCTGTTCTCAGGGCTCACTCCTGGCTCTCTACTCAGGAGTCACTCCTGGTGGGCTCAGGGGACCCTATGGGCTAGAATCTGTGCAGACTATGTGCAAAAGCAAGCACCCCACCTGCTGTACTATTGCTCCAGCAGAGTCTAGAATCATGAAACTCCCTTCCAGTAAGGGCGTTTTGTCAAGGGGGTGGGGAGCCAGCAAGAACAGGAGGTAAGGGGCCGGAATGATAGCACAGCGGGGAGGGCATTTCCATGGCACATGCACACGGTCCACCCAGGTTCGATCCCCAGCATCCCATATGGTCCCCCTGAGCCCCCACCCCTGCCAGCACCGCCAGGAGTAATTCCTGAGCGAAGTACCAGGAGTAACCTCTGAGCATTTCTGGGTGTGACCCAAAAAAGAAAAAAAAAAAGACGAAAAGGAGGTAAGAACTCATCTTTCTTATTATTTTTTTTTTTTTGGTCACACCCGGCAACGCTCAGAGGTTACTCCTGGCTCTGCACTCAGGAATTACTCCTGGCGATGCTCGGGGACCATATGGGATGCTGGGGATTGAACCCAGGCTGGCACTAAAAAAAAGAACTCATTTTTCCCCTTGGCCTTTTTTTTTTTTTTTTTTTTTTGCTTTTTGGGTCACACCCGGCAATGCTCAGGGGTTACTCCTGGCTCTGCACTCAAGAATTACTCCTGGCGGTGCTGGGGGACCATATGGGATGCCGGGGATCGAACCCGGGCTGGCACAGGCGGGCCGTGTGCTAGGCAAACGCCCTACCCGCTGGGCTATCGCTCGGCCTCTCCCCTTGGCCCTTGACCCCTGACTTAGTCCTGCCTGGTCCCCTCTATGGCCCCTGATCACACCCATATACAGGAAGCACATCGCGTAAGCACATGCAGGCCAGGCCTGGATTCTCTCTCAAGGCCCCTGGCAGCCCAATTCAGGGGACCGTTTCCTCTCCCAGTGCAGAGCCAGCGGCAGCCTGGCTCCCAGGAGCTGCAGCCAATCCAGTCACGGGGGAGGTAGCACCCGCTGGCAGCCAGCCATCCTGGGTGCACCTCATGCTCGCTGCCTGGACTGCAGGAAGAAGCTCCGGCCCACACTGCAGCTGTTGCATGTCCACTGGGAGCCTAGGCTGAACCCACATGTTCACTTGCTGCATGCTCACTGCAAGTGGCCTCCATGTCCACTGCAATGGCCACTGCCCGCTCCCTTTCCCCCTATGCCCCCTCTCTGCTCTGCATCCCCTAGGGTTCATCCCGGCTGCCCTTCTCAGCCCTGTGATTGCAGAGGGCCTCTCCCTTCCCTCCAGGCGCTGAAAACCCTAATGGCCCTGGAAGAGAAGGCGGCCCAATAAACCTGAGCATGGAGCCCCCTACACCCACACAGACACACTCAGACATATTCACACAAGCACCCGCACTCAGACACACACACACTTGGACACACTCAGATACACACTCAGACATTCACACACACATTCAGACACTCACTCTCAGATACATTCATGTACAAAGACACATTCACCCATATGCACACGCAGAGACACACTCAGGAAACACAAACATGCACACAGTTCACATACAACAGGCACACTCCAACATACACACACACTCGAACTCACACAGTCACACTCAGGCACACACATTCATATACACACAGGCACACTCCAACATGCATAGACACTTGGACACACACTCAGACACACGCAGCACTCAGACACACACTCCAACACATTCACACATTCTCCCCTCCCCAAGAGCTGGCTCCGGAGACGCCCCCGCCCTGGGGAGCCGTGGAAGGCAGTGGCCCCGCTGGTAAAACTGGGCTAATGACAGCGGGGAACCGGCGGGGCCAGGGGGTGCTGGGGTAATTAGAGCGCAGCCGGGCGCTGGGAGATCCCGAGATGAAAGGGGCTCCGGCGTCACTGGGACGGTTTTATGTCCATGAATGCTGGTGCCCATGTGCATGGAGGGTGGCGGTGCTAAGGGGGGGCGCCTCTCCTTTGGAAAAGGGGATCCACGTTTATGCAGTCCATCCCCTTCCTCTATAAGCGTCCCCGGAACTATTTGGGCTTGGATGTGGGGGGCACCCACGGGCGGAAAGACCCCATCTGCGACGTTGGGCGGGTGTGTGCAGCCTCGCCCCCTCCCCAGGACTGGCCGGTGGAGGAAATGGCTGGTGCTGAAGAATAGATCCGGTATCGGAGGAGGTGACATTTGAAAGGCGAGGGAAGGGAAGCAGTGGGAAGTATTTAAGACCGGGGCTGGGAGAAGTGTCAGGAACCCGGGGTCTCACCTGCCCAGCCCAGCGATTTTACGGTGCAGGACGCTCTACCCCAGCGTGCGGCGTGATTCGCCCAAGGTCACCAAAGAGACGCGCAGATACGGGACCCGAACCCAGAAACACTCTCCGTCTCCTCTGGCTTCGGATTTTGACGCCCCCGTCCCCGCTCGAGAAGGTGCTGGCGGGATCGTCGATCCTCCTGTCTCCATCCCCCTGGTGCCAACCGCCACCCACCCCCAAAACCATAAAACTCTCATTCTCCCTGCAAGCCAAGGCTGAGTTTTGCAATGGCATCTTTTCCCCCAAAGATGTCATCCCGCACCACTCGCGCAGGAGCAGCCCGGCGTGGGGAGGGCGCGGGCGGGGGGCGGCTGGCGGGGGGCCCGGGGCGCGGCGGGGGCGGGGGCCGGCGGCGGCGGCGGCGAGGCGGCCTGCAGGGAGCAGCCGCGAGCCGGGCCGGGCGCGCCGCGCTCCAGCCCCACCGGCGCGGGGAGGGGGAGGGAGGGAGCCAAGCGCGGCCGCCGCCTCTGCCGGAGGAGCCGCGGGGCCGCCACACTCGCCCCCCCCGCCCCCCCGCGCTCACTCGCACTCACACCCGGGCGCAGGCGGCGGGCGGCCCGGGCCCCAGCGGCCCCCGATGGACGGCGCCGGCACGGGGGCGCTGAGACCCCCGCGTAGCTGCCCTGCCCGGTCCCGCGCGCCACGCCGAGGTAAGGGGGAGGGCGCGAGGGGGCATTAATATGCAAATGCACCGCGATTGATTATGCAAAGCCACGGGGCTCGCTCTGGCTCGCTCCCAGGCCGGGCTGGGGGCGCCGGGGCCTCGGGGTGGTGGTGGGGGGGGGGGTGTCTCGGCTGCCAGCCGCAGCGCTCCCCGGCGCCCCTGTCACAGCCCCCGCGAGCTTGCAATTTACGCCCCGGGGAGAGGGAGGTGTTGCCGGGAGGTCGGTGGGCCCGGGGCTGGGCCGGCGGAGATGGCGTCCGGGCCTCCCCCTTCGAGGGCCCGTCCGGCCTCTGTCCGGCCCGTCTGCTGCGCATTCCCGGGCCGCGGGCCCCGCCGCCGGCCGCCCCAGCTTCCCCGCCCGCCGCGCCGCGGTTTGTTTACGGTGCGCGGGAGGCCTGCCCCCAGCCCCCACCCCTAGCCTTCGAGGCCAAGGCCGAGTGGCCTCTGCAAAGCTGCCTGCAGCTGCGGAGGGCAGTAGGACTGGGGTTGGGGCTGGGCTTACCGACCCCGGTCGAAGGAAGTCCCCCCAACACTTCACCCGTCTCCCCAATTGAGCATGGCTCCCGGGTTGCAACACTTCTAATTGCAAAACGCGGTTGGCGGGGGTGGGGGTGGGGGTAGGGAGGGCACTGGAGTGAAGTGTTTTGGAGGGTCTCTAGATGATTCGGGGAGCTGCAGGCTGGGGAGGGGGCTGGGAAGAAGGGAAAATGGACCCGCGTTGTGGAGCTCTGCTCCTCCTTTCCCTCCCGCCTTTGCAACGTGTCTCTGGGGCCCTCCCCTGTCCAGTGTGAAGCGCTGGGGTGCGTGGGGGGAGCCGGCAGTAGAGACCGCCACCCAGCGCAGGGCTGGAGATGGGGGAGAAAACCGGTGGGTGAGACCCTCCCCTCCATTCTGGATCTTTCTCAGGGAGGTGGGGAGGAGGATGAAAGGGCCGTTGTGGAGGATGGGAGGGGGAAGCAAATGTGACGACGGTCAGATATGCCCACGCTGCCACATGCACACGCAGGACACACAGGCAGACTCAAGGGCAGGAGCTGCCGGACACACCCACATGGGGACGAGGCAGCGGCTGCAGGGTGCGCAGAGGGGGCGGACACACCCACGGAGCCTGACATCACAGGACCCAGGTGTAGGGTCCTCGGAGGGGCTGTACCACTTGGGATGGGGGCAGGGGGGTTGTGTGTGCAGGAGGTGCCCGTCACCCCCACGGGCAAAACCCCTCGCATGCATGTGGGCTCATAGACCAACAGCACACGGTCGCTTGCACATTACAAAAGACCCTGTCACTCGCGGGCACACACGTGCTCACATGAGCCCCGGGCATCGGCGCCAGCCGTGACAGTCCCCACCTCGCAGTACCCCTGGGGGCGGGCGTGGTTGCCCATCCACATATGTCTGCCTGCGGTGGTAGCAACAAGTCTTTTCCCTGGCGGCTCCCGAGAAAGCACAGCAGCACCCTTGCTCCCCGGAACCTCGACTTAGCATGACGTGTGCTGTTCCTCCCAGCCCCTAGCTGGGGGAGCTGCTGGACACGGAACCCAGCCACACGGGAGCAGGCTGTAATAACATGTGGCTGGGGGGTGCAGACACAGGTGCATGCGTGTGCACGGCGCCAGCCTGGCTCAGGTGGCCCTGAAGGCTGCCCCCTCTGGCTCTGTCCACATCCTCCAGGTCCCTGCTGCCAGCCGGGGTGCAGACACTCCCCTAGAGCCTCTAGATGTAAGACATGGCCGACCTCCCACCCCCCCCCCCCTGTCTGCCAGCCTCCTTCTAGCCTTTTCCTCTGGACTCAGGCCTTTTTTTTTTTTTTATTGTTTGGAGGAACAGGGGAACTAGAGCAGAGAATAGGGGCAAAGGGGGTTCCAGGAGGGCCGAGGAGGGGCCTCCAGCAGCTGGAATTGTCCTGGCTGCAGAGGGGAGGAGGGTCTGGGGAGAGCTGTCCCTGAGGAGCCTAAGTCTCCCCACAAACTCACACCCCACAAGAGCGGGCAGGAAGAGCTGCTTCTGCAGTGGGGGCAGGAGCCGAGCGTGGGGGGGCCCTTCCTCAACCCCTACAGCCCCCCACCGTGAGCCCGCCCCCTCTCCCACCGCCACCTCTGCCCTCCTGTCTAAACTTGGAAGCCCTCCTCGGAGCCGTATGCTGGTGAGTGTCTGGATGAGTGATGTGTATTTTTGACTTGGAATTTCGCTCCAACTCTGTCTCTGTGTTGCTGTCTCGCTGTGTCTGTCTCCCCGTCCCCTGGCAGGCTGGGACACTCTCTCACCCCGCGCTGCCCCTGGCTACCCCAACTCTTGTCTGTTTCTCTTCCAGCCTCCTTTCTCCTAGCTGGGAACTGGCAGGGATGTTCTTCAGACTTTTCCAGTTGTTCAGACTCCCGCTCCGCCCCTTGGCCCGCCTGCCCCTGCCTCTGGGGTCAGCGAGAGGTTGGGGGTGGGGGGGCTCAGGACATCCTGCATTTCCTCCTCCCAGTGGCAACCGCATGTTGGGGGGCTGGGGATAGCTGGAGGGGAGCTGCCAGTCTCTGGCTGGCAGCACCCCTCACCCTGTGGCTCAGCCTGCATAGAGCTATCTCCCACCCCAGGCTTTGAGGGGCTCCCCACCTCCCTGACTTGCTGGAAAATCAGCCCCCCACGGGCAGTCACAGGGGTTGGCGTGACCTGAGGAGCCAAGCCGCCGGGGACTCCCGATGGCCTTTCTCCGCAGCCTGGCAGCTGAACCTCGGAGCTGCCTGACAGCTGTGCCCCTCTTTGCCCAGCCTCACCAAGCATGCTGAGGGTACAGCTGCCCAGAGTATGTTCAGGAGGGCTGAGTGAGGCCCCCTCCCAGAGTGCAGACTACAGCTCACGAGGAGTGGCAGCCTGGGCCCAGGGTTCTCCCCATTTGAACCTGGGCCCCGGGGTAGAAGACGCAAAGCTCAGGGTGGCCCCAGCATTTTGGGGCTTGTACCCCTCTAAGCATGACCTCTTGCAAGGGGGCAACACTAGCCATGAGCACACCCTGGAGAATCCATGTGCTGCTGCCAAAGGGTAAACTGAGGCTTGGCCACAGAGCACACCAGGCTGTACAGGGAGAGAGGCTTCTCAGGTGCCCACTCAGGAGAGGCCTGAAGGAACTGGAGCCATGGCACAGTGGGGAGGGCATTTGCCTGGCATGCGGCTGACCCAGGTTCCATCTCCAGCATCCCATATCCAGCATCCCCGAGCACCGCCAGGGTAATGGTCTCCCGAGCACTGTCAGGAAAGCAGAGTCAGGAGTAAACCCTGAACATGGCCAGGTGTGACCCCAAAAAAGTCCAAAAAAAAAGAAAAAGAAAAGAAAGTGACTTCACCTGTTTAGCTGCCGTCTGCCCAGTCTGTGGACCGGGAGTTATGGTGCCTGCCTCACGTGGCTTCTGTCTGTGTTGGGTTTGCTTTGGGGGCCACATCTGATGGTCTTCAGGAGCTGCGCCCAGCAGTGCTCCGAGACATGCGGTGCCAGAGAACAGACCCATGAACGCATACGCAGGTAGAGCCTCTTGGGCCTTCTCTGACCCTCATTCAGCGCTTTGAGCATTAAATAAGTTAGACTATATAAAATGTTCTTAAAAAGTGCCCAGTGCATGACAAGCACTGTGTGGAGGCCAGAGAGATAGGGCAGTGGGGAGGGCATTTGCCTGCTGGCAGCCGACCGGGGTTAGATCCCTGGCATCCCATATGGTCCCCTGAGCATCGCTGGGTGTGACCCAAAAAAGAAAAAGCAAACCACAAGTGTGTGTGTGTGTGTGCATGTGTGTGTGTCTGTGTGTGTGTTATGCCTATTCCTGAGTGCATGTCTGTATGTGTCTGTGTGTGCTGTTGCCTCAGGAGCCTGTGGGTCTGGAGTCCCTGGATTTGAGGGGGAGTTTGGTGGAGAATGTATCTCCTAAGAGACCCCCGGAAGGCACTGGGTGGGGATGAAAGAGCCCCTTACTCTGGTCTCTCTCTCACGGCACCTGCTGCTTTCTGGGGATCTTTGTTTTGTTGTGGAGCCACACTCAAGGATGCTCAGGGGTCTCTCTGCCTTGTGCTCAGGAATTACTCCTGGTGGTGCTCAAGGACTCTGTGGGATGCCAGGACTCAGACCCATGTTGGCCATGTGCAAAGCGCCCTCCCTGCTGTACTACAGCTCCAGCCTCTTCACAAGGATCTTTTATTTAGGCCACACCCAGTGGCGTTCCAGGCTGACTCCTGGCTCTGTGCTCAGGTATAACCACTGGTAGTCCAGGGTGGGGATGGGAGGCCGCCCTGTAGGGACCCTGGGGATAAGCCCAGGTTGGCCACGCGCAAGGCAAGCGCCCTCCCTGCCACGTCCGCTCCAGCCCATCCCTCAGGGTGGGACTTCTGCGCTGGAGCCCCTGGGCCCCCTCACCTGCTTCTCTGGAGGGTCCTCCCAGACGTGGAAGCAGGGACTGAGAGTGCTGGCTTGCCCCTGGCCCTGAGCTACGCCCCAGCCTTTTCACAGGAGCCTGGGACACCGTCTCTCCTACTAGCATGAGTGTTGGGGTGTCGCTGCGTCTCTGTGGGGGCCAGTCAGAGCACAGGGCGCGGAGTACCACCGGGAGATCAGACCCGTGCCTCCACTCTTCATGTAGAATTAGGCACGCTCTACTCCTGGGGACCCACAGTCCCAGCTGTCTCCCATGACCCCATGACAGGCTGCAGGACTTAGTCACCTGTGTAGGGGGCCCCCTTTGGAGGGATAATGACCCAGAGAAAAGCCCAGTGTGGAGCTTGTGGTGGCTCCAGATCTGGGCTCTGTGGCCGCTTCTTTCCCCTATGAAGAAGGCCAGAGCCATAGCCCAGCAGGGGGGCGTCTGCCTTGCTCACAGCCGACCCAGGTTTAATCCCTGGCATCCCATATGGTCCCGGGTAATTCCTGAGTGCAGAGCCAGGAAAGGAATAACCCAAGCCTTGCTGGGTGTGTCCCAAAAAAAATAAAAAGAAGGGAAGAAGGGAAGATCTTCAGGCTTCTCTGGCCCCCACGTCCTTTTCACTCAGCCCCCAGTACAATAAGGGGTACCCCAGTAGCCTCTAGGGAGGGCTGGTCCCTAATCTAGGCTACAGAATGCAAAGGTACCGGATCTCTTGTATTACTTGGGGTCCCCCTACCAGGCACTGCAGAAGGGAAGGAGGGGAGGGGTGTGGAGTGCGGAGGGCCTGGAGGCGGAGGTGAGGAAGCTCATGGAGCCTGCACCGGTGTCCATCCATGCGGCTTGTGTCCCCCTCCATGGGGCCTGGCGTGCTGGGGCGGGGGCTCTCACAGCGGCGTCTGAGGCTGGTGCGTGGTGGGAGGGTGAGGGGTACAGATGGTTTTCAGGCCTGGCCCCCCATCCCTGCTGTGGCTGCCCAAAGGAGGGGCCCTCCCTCTGTGTGGGGCCATTATGTGTGGTGGTCGCGAGGGAGGAGGTAGTGGGTTCTCTGGGTGGGCTGGGGAGGGTGCTCCCAAGACAGGAAGCCCCCTCCCCCCAATCAGCAGTGTGGCCCAGCCCCCATTCCATAAAAGAGAAGCAGTCTGGGTGGACAGGCCCAGGATGAGGGAGAGGGCTAGGAAATGAAGTCTGCGTTGACTCTGCCCCTGAGCAGGGCCCCCCTGGGGAGCTGGGGCCTGGCCTTGGGCACGGCCACACCCCCCAGCAGTGGCCAGAGTGCCCACCTCTTCCTCTGCCGCAGAGATGGGCAGCTCTTGGCTCCCTGAGCCTGCGTTTCATTTTCTCTTTACCCAAGCTCATGGGCAGGGGAGGGGCACGGGGACCCGCGCTCCGGGCGTTTTCGTACACATCAGTGAGTGGGTGTGTTGTGCGCCCGCCATGTGTGCGTGTTTGGTGCATGTGTGGGCTGGGGAGAGCTCTGAAGAGCTGCTGGAACGGCTGAGCCCGAGGCTCTGCGCATGCGGGTGAGAGCGTGTATGAGCGTGTGTGTGTGCGTGCGGTGTGTGTGTGTGTGTGTTTCTGCACGTGTCTGTGTGTGTGCAGAGACTCAGCTGCATTCGCTGTGGTGCGCTTGCGCAGGCGGCTGCTCTCCCGCTCCCTGGCTCCTGCTCTCTCTCCCTCCCTCTCTCCTGCTCTCTCCCTCTCTCCACATTCCCTCTCTCTGGCTCCCTCTCTCCCTTGCTCTCTCTCCCTCACTCACTGCTCACCCTGGCTCGGCTTCCCCTTCTCTCTCCCTCTCCTCCTTTCCCTTCCTCCCTCCCTCCCCCTTTTCTCCCTCCCTCTCCCCCTCTCTCTGCTTCTGCCAGTTCTGCCTGGGTGCGGGCTAGCTGGCTCCTGCCTCCCCAGGGTGCCGAGAACAGCCCTGCCTTTCATTCTTCCTTCAGCTTTATGCTTTCTGGGGCCGGAGCACACTGGAGCACACAGCCCTGCTCTGCCGCAGCCCCCTTCTCCCCGGCAGGGACCCCTCCCCGGTGCCGGGGTGCCATCTGTAGCAAGCACCTCGGCACCGTGACATCCGTGCCTCCAGCATTCAGCTGCCCCAGCTCCGGTTTCCCTCTGGCTGCTGGGGGAGGGTGGGGAGCACGTGGCACACCCAGCTCCGGGGTGCTCCCGACTCTGCTTGGATCTCCCCACCACTTTTCCCCTGGGGCATGAAGTTCTGGCCTCCAGCAGAGAAGGGATAGGGTGTGCACCCGATCTTTTTGGGAAGTAAGGGGGATGGAGGTGACCTACAGGCAGGGCACCCACCCTTGCTGCCTGCCTGGAGCCAGGGTGGGAGGAGGCAGGGGGGAGCAGCAGGTGGGTGCGGTGGGGGGCAGGGCCTTTGAAGTGAGCACTGACTGGGCTGGAGGCCCAAGCCAGGCTGCTGTTTATGTCTTCCAGCCTCTGACCTGCAGGGGGTTTCCTGTTATATTCTTTGGGGGCTCCTTTGTTTAAGGAGCCAGTCTCCCCCTGAGGTCCTCCCTCCCACCCCCCATCTCCCACTCTCTCCCTGCAAGGCCGGGGGGCTCACACTACAGGGTCCTCTGGAGGGAGGGTACCCATTGAACGCCCCCCTCCTGCCTCCCAAGCTGGGGCCTGTGTCGCTGCTCCTCTACCTGCCAGATAGTGCCTTCCTTCCCACCCTCACTCCCATCCTGGCTCTGGGCATCCCGCGCCAGAGGGCCCCTGCTGCGTCCACACCTGCATGAGGCCCTGTGTGTAAGGGAAAGAGTGCCTCAAGGTGCGTCTCGGTGTCGGTGACTGCCCACGGGGTCTCTGTTGGCACAGGCGGCAGAGGTGCCCGCACACAGATGCGTTTGCTGTGCGTGCTGTGTGTGGCCACCTGGGTATTCTGTGTGCATGCTATATGTGCATGCAAGCCTTTGTCAGTCTGTGTTCATGTGTGTGCATGAAAGCGTGTGTATGTCTGCATGTGTGTGCATGCCCGTGTGTGTGTTTGTGTGAGTGCGTGTGTGCTTGCCGTGCATATGTGCAAGTGTGTGGACGTGTTGTGGGCCATGTGAGAGCTTGTGTGTGTGGCCATGTGCATGTGTGCCCATGGTTATGCCCACATGCTCGTGTGTCTGCTGCATGTCCATGTGTATGTATAAATGCACGTGTGCATATCTGTGCGGTGCGTGCCTCTGCATTCTGTGGGTGTTTGCATGTATGCCTCCATGTTTGTGCACATGTGTGTTTATCCGTGTGCATGCCCATATTTCACACTCATATATTTATGTGTGCACAACCGTGTGTGTGTGTGTGTGTGTGTGTGTGTGTGTACACACAGGGTTTAGGTTCCAGTGGCCATGTGGGCCCCTTTGGACCCCCTTCTTGGCTCCTGGACATCCTGGTAATTGGGAGGTGCAGCAAGGGGAAGGGGGAGAGGCAGGTGAGGGCCTACCCACCGCACTATTAATAGCCCACATGCCAGGCCACCAAGAACCAGCTGTCACCGTGGAAACCAGCTCTGCCCCCCCACACCCAGCCTCCATGGGTGGGACTGCGGCTGAGGCGGGGCACGAGGCACCCCCCCCACCCATCTTTCTTTGTTACCTTTCTCTCTTTGTCTCCCCTCCCCTTCCTCTCCACCTCGCCCCTTCTGCCCCACCCCTCCGTGCGCCTTCCTTCCTTCCCTCTCTGTCATTGTCATCTCGGGAAGCCACCCCAGCCTGTCTCTTTGTTCTGGTCCTCCTCTTCTCTCTTCCCCTCCTGCTCCCCTTTCTCGAACCTCCCTAGCAGGAAGGGCCTGGGCTGTCCTTACCACATTAAGGACCAAGTTTGGGAGCCCCCAGAGGGTGGGCCGGAGCACGCGGGGACACGGAGCCCTGGAGTGTGTGTAATTCTGGGGCACGGTTCCGTCTGCTCTAGGGGGGTCTGGGGGTGTCCGTGGGCTGATGCCGACTGGAGTGGGCCGGCTGGCTGGCGTGGGAACTTGGCATGGAGCCTGTGGATCCTCAGCGGGGGCCTGTCTCCGTCGCCCCCTTGCAGAAGCGCGTAAGCTTAATGAAATGCTTCCCCTCCGCGGGCATCGTGCCCGCACTGCCACCCGCAGCTCTTAGCCCACAAAGGAGTGGGTGGCCCGCCTGGGCAACAGGTGGGGCTGGGCTGGGGGGCTGAGCGGCTGCTGGACCCCATCCTCTGCCTCCAGAGAGAGCCGCCTTCAGGCTGGTGTCCCCGCCCAGGGCTGGGCCAACACTGAAGGCTCCCCCTACTCTGGCTCCCCTACTCCGTCCGACTCCTCCGGACACGCGGTGAGGCTGAGGCCCTAAAGGGAGGACGGGGCTTCTCTGAGGTTCCAGCCTCCTGGCAGGTGCCCGGCGAGGAAGCCCTGGGCAGTGAGATCAGCACCTCTCTCCTTGCCCCTCTGCCCACCAGCAGGGCTTAGAGTGGCACAGGCAGGCACTGGGCCACCGCTGAATGCAGAGGTGGGGCCGCCCCCACCCCCACCCCCTCAGGCACGTGCGGGCCCTTGGCAGTGCCCAGACACATTTGGAGCTAAGGTTGGGCTGGGGCGGGGAAGGGAAAATAAACATGGTAACTGAGGTTGGCAGTGCCCCAGGTATGCCCTGTAGCAACTGGCAGTGCAGGGGGCGCGGGGGAGGGGTCCCCTGAGTCATGGCTGCTGGCCCCGTTGGTGGGGCTTCCCCAGCCTGGCCCCCAGCTGTTGACACCCTGGTCCTTGGTGCCTGCCCCCAGGGCTGGCCTGCACCCTGGTGTCCACTGCTCTGCCCGCCTCCTCCCTCCCCGGGGGCGCGCGGGCCTCCGGCTGGCGAGTGGATTTTTCCAGCTTCTGTAAACAAGTGGTGGCAGCCGGCCAGGTGGGCAGGAGACAGGCTGGGCAGCACCGCAGGGGTGCGCCAAGCCCCGAGTGACAGCACTGGGGGAGCACAGGAACCATCTAGACCTGGAGACACGGGGAGAAAGACAAGAGAACAAGCACTTGCCAGCCCAGTGACAGGCAGTGGGGAGGAGACCTTGCTGGTGCAGAGGACCGGCCTGCCCAGGCCCTCTTGAGCTGAGAGCGCCCCCCCGGCGCCCCGTCCTTGGGCATCCCCCCATCTCCGCCCCTCCGTGCCGTCTCCGCCATTATAAATTTATAACAGGAATTTCTCCACAAGCCAAGAAAAACTTGACCTACTTTCTTGACGGCTGCTCAGGCTGAAGATTCCCCATTCCTCTCCCCAGTCTCCTGTCTAGCCCCTCGGGCCTAGTCCTGCCTTGGGGGAGGA
Organism: Cryptotis parvus; assembly: GCA_021461705.1. Taxonomy (NCBI): domain Eukaryota; kingdom Metazoa; phylum Chordata; class Mammalia; order Eulipotyphla; family Soricidae; genus Cryptotis; species Cryptotis parvus. The sequence continues at coordinate 15,964 of JAJIBD010012448.1, forward strand.
GCCAGAGACGAATAGTGACCCCCCCATCCTGCGCCTCCCAAGCCAGGGGCTCTCTGGCTGCAGAGGTCTGTCCCCGCCCTGCCCTGCCCAAGTGGCCTGACTTATCTTTCCCTTCCCAACCTACTTCCTATCAGTTCCTGGGGGGGGGGGGTGGGGCCCCTTGGGTCCAGTCTCCCGACAGCTGCCACGTGGTGGGTGGTGGGTGGGGTGGGAAGTGGCACCCTTGCACCCTTGCCCCCTGTCCATGCTCGTACCTGCCTGAGCGTGCACACACTGGAGTCTCCTGCCTGCCCCTGAGGTCAGAGGTGCTGCACGGAGGGAAAAGTGGGTTCAACTTGGTAGCGCCCTGATCTCCAGGATAGGACAAGAGGGAGTTCGAGCCACACCCGGTGATGCTCAGGGGGTTACTCCTCGCTCTGCACTCAGGAATTATTCCTGGCGGTGCTCCGAGGACCATATGGGATGCTGGGGATTAAACCGAGGTCTGTCATGTCCAAGGCAAATGTACTACGGCTCTAGCCTTTGGGAGGCCACACCCAGTGACGCTAAGGGGCTCTGTGCTGGGGGCAGCTCCTGGGTGGTGCTCATGGGACCCACAGTGTTAGGGATTGAACCAGGGACTCCTATGTGCAGAACCTGCTCAGCACCTTGAGCTCTCTCAGCCCAGCCCACGAGGTTTGTAAGCCTGGGCCACCTGTTCTTTAGCCACTTAACAGTCTGAGGGGCTGATCAAACTTTCAGAGACTCCGTTTCCTCCTCCTTGAGGTCAGCTCTTACCATGGGGGAGGGGAATGTAGCTGTTTGGTTAATACACGGTCTTTCCCGAGTTTCTTCCCTTGGCATGGTGGCAGCTGGGCAGAACCCAGGGGACAGACCAGTGCTCCGACTGGGAAATAGGTTTGGAAGTTGGTTGGGAAGCTTTGGCGTCCTGGCGGGCCTGGGGCTGGAGCTTGTTAAACGGCCAGCAGCCCCCTGACTCGGTGCCCCCGAAGGCTCTCAGAAGTGCTTTCATGATCTCTGGGTGCTGGAAACTGCCTCCCTGGGTCCCCTCTCTGCCTCAGCTGACACCCATCTTGCCCCCTGTTGCTGAGAGAGTTTGGAAAGCTTGGCCACATGGCCTGTGCGTCGGAGATTTGCTCCTGGCCAGGCACTTGATTGAAAGGGAGGCTTGAGAGGGCCGCAGGGATGACCTCATTCTTTCCCTCCATCCTTTCGCCGTCTGCTCCCGGCTGCCGCACTCCCATCTCAGACTGAAAGTTTCTCCCATTCCCTTCCCTGTGCCCACTTGCATGCCTACCGCCATCTTGGCATGGCCCCAGGAGCCCAAAGGATGCCCAGAAGAACCATGCCCCACCCACAAAGCCTTTTTTTCTTTTTTGGGGTCACACTCAGCGATGCCCAGGGGTTACTCCTGGCTCTGCACTCAGGAATTACTCTTAGCAGTGCTCGGGGGACCATATGGGATGCCTAGGATCGAACCCGGCTGGCCGTGTGCAAGGCAGATGCCCTACCCGCAGTACTATCGCTCCGACCCCCTGCAAGGCCTTCTTACCCCCTCCTCTCTCTCCACAGGACCCTCTGGACAGGATCAGACTCCGCAGCCCCTGCCCAGCCCAAGACCAGCCCTCATTTAACCCGCTGCCCAGCCCTGCCACCTGCCATTCCCTCTCTGGCCCCTCTCACCGCCCAACCCCCTTGGGGCATGGGGGTACGGTGTGATAGGCCAAGTGCTGAGGGTGTCATGGGTGCTGTGCCCTAGGGCCTGGGTGGTAGGGGTTGGGTGGTCCGAGGGTGTGCCGGGGGGGCCCGTGTGCCCACCCATCTCTTGGCGTGCTGGAGGGCATCGTGGATGGAATTGAAGTGAATGGAACAGAAGCCAAGCAAGGTGGAGTGTGGGTCAGACCCAGAGGAGAACAGGTAAGGGGGCTACACCGCTGGGCCCAGGGGAAGGGCTGGGCCAAGGCAGCCGAGTGTGTCCCTGTAAGCCCTCTGGGCTGGGCTCACTCCCCGAGGCTCCTCCTACCTTTGCCCAGGAGGTGAGGGAATGAGGCACCTGGATTTGGAGGTGGTCTCCTTGGAGAGGGGGTGAGAAATTACAGCCAGTAGCCTCTCAGCCCTTCGCCTGCCAGTGCGGGGTGGCCCCGGTGCCCCTGAGGGTCCCCCTGCTGTTTGGGGCTGTGTGTGACCACTGGTATAAGGCCAGGTGGGTGCGTGTGCGTGACTCGTGGGCACAGGTCCTGAGCCCGCACTCACAGCCCACACTGCTGTTTGGAACCTATGGGGAGGCCCACAAGCTCTTCCTTGTTCCTGAGCAGGGGCGGGCACTGCCCAGGTTCCCTCCCAGGAAGTGGAGGTGAGTGCCAATGCGGAAGGTCTGGCTCCCACGTGGAAGAGGCAGCCTGGAGGCAGTCTGGGCGCCACGCTCCACCGACTCACCTAGGAGCTGTCGGGGTGCCCTGGGCGAGCCCAGAGGGTCTCTGCCTCACCCCTCGGCTCCAAGTCGCTCCAAGCCCTGTCCCAGTTGGCATGGTGCCTTGGGAGCTGGGTACAGCCTGTGCCTATGGCCAGGGAGAGTGGAGGAGGGGGCTCTAGGGAGCAGTGTGGCCGTTGCCTAGGGAGACCGATCCTGAGCCAGGAGGCCTAAGGCCTGGCCAGGAAAAGCCCTGGAGCCCAAGACTGGGTCCCCCGAGCGTGGAAAGAAATGGATGGGGCCTCCAGGTGGGATAGGATACCTGGGGAGTCCCTCCCCAAAGTCTTACCCCAGGGAGGAAAGGCTCTGCAAAACATCTGGCCTGTCACTGTGTACCTCTCGCTCGCAGCTCCACACCTTCCTGCCCACATTCCTATGGATCTGGAAGGGTCAGCTTCTAACTGGAGGCGTATGTGGGAGGTGTATGTGGGAGCCGGAGCACCCCCCCAGGTCTGCAGCCCCTCCTCCGCCCTTTTCCCCTCCCCCCCCAGGCCCTCGCGCCACCTGGTGTCTGTCTCTGGTACTGCACCCTGGGGCTTGAGGCTGAAGCCTCCTGCTCCCCAGAATGCCCGGGAGTTCCCCGGTGCTCTCCTGGCCTGGACTGAGAGGGAGATCTGACCCTCCAACTTTTGTAGAAACCGGTGCAGTCCCCAGGGGCCGTGGGACATAGAGCGGTCTGTGGCTGTGACCCTGGCCAAGGTCACTGTGTCAGTGTGCTGGGAGCTGCCGCCGGTGCCAGGAGGAGGGGCCGTAACATGCCATGGGCTGGCCGGGCTGCTGCTACAATCCGGGCATGCATGTAGGAGGCTTATGTAACCTGTGTGTGCCCAGGTTATGTAACACGTATGTGGAGAGGCTGGAGACATGCGTGCCAGCCCACAGGGAGGGGCTCGGGCCCTTGGCTTGGGTTTCTGCCTGCAGCGCACGGGACACGCGGGCCGAGGTGCTTCTGTGCTAAGTGGAGTTTGCCGTCTAGGGACTCAGCAGTCCCCTCCTTTCTTTTTTCTATTTTTCCTTCTGGGGTCACACCCAGCGATGCTCAGGCTCTGCACTCAGGAATCACTCCTGGTGGTGCTCAGGGACCATATGGGATGCCGGGATTGAACCCAGCCCAGCGTGAGCAAGGCTAATGCCCTCCACGCTGTGCTCTGGCTCTGGCTCCAGTCCCGCCATTCTTCCACTGATGGGCACTGTATGCTTGAGTCACTTTAGTTCTTCTCCCTGTGGGTCGGGCCCGAAACCGGGCTGCAGGTTGTCGGCCGTCTGAGGCCTTTGATGAGGCGCCTGTCGCAAGGCTTGGGGTACCACGTGGGCATAGCCAGAGGTCGTGTCACACCTCCGGGAATGCCCTGAACGGTTGTGTAGGCTGCGTGGTGACCTTGATCTGCCTGTTGCCCTGGCCATGGTTGGCGCTGGAGATGCTGGGTGCTGGGTGCTGGTATTGCGATCTCTGTGTCTGGTTTGGTTTTCGGTACAGCCTGTGTGTCCTGCAGGCTTGACTTGGTGGCTATTTGGGTGTTGGAGGTGCTGACAGGTTACGGGCTGTGTGTGTGTATGTGTGTGTGCTGTGTGCATGCTGGGGCCGTGGCCCAGCCCCTTATCTCTGTCTCCTCCAGTTCCCTGATAGCTGGGACCTTTGGGGTTTTGTCAGCTGACCCGGGCTGGGAGGTAGAGTGGGGACACGGTTTGGAGGGAATCAGCCGTGGGGGGTGTTGGGGGAGGGGTTTCCCTGAGACCAAGCCGTGGTGATCCTGCCGCTCTATCTCCTTTCAGTACCAGGTCACCAGATGGAAAACGGAAAAGAAAGAGCGCCAATGTTCCCTGAAAACCAGCATGTCAGGTGAGCCTGGAAGGGCGCCCCTCCATCCCCCAACCAGGTCAAGCTGCTTCTGGGGCCAGCACTTGTGCCCTGGGTGGAAACTCCTGGCTGGCTTGGGCTGGATTTGTCTGCAGGTGAGAGGGGGGGTCCCAGCGGGCATGTGGGACCCCTTCCTTCCCCTCCTAACCCCGAAGGGCTGTTCTGTGGGTGAGCTGCTGACACTGGCTTCTGCTTCTCTCACCCCCCTGACCGTTGGGGTCCTCGGTGTTCCTAGGGAAGGGGCTGCCCAAGGAGATGGGCCTCTGACCATCTCCAGGGCTTCCCCAAACCGGGAAGGCCAAGCTGGGGCGGGAAGAGTGGCCGAGGCCAGCGGGAGGCCCCCGCCATGCCGGGTCCCCTGCTCCCTTCCTCCCCAGGGTATATCCCTAGTTACCTGGACAAAGATGAGCAATGTGTCGTGTGTGGAGACAAGGCGACCGGTTATCACTACCGCTGCATCACCTGTGAGGGCTGTAAGGTATGGACCAGCCACCCCGGCCTCTGCCTGACTCCTGCGCGGAACCCCACCGCCCCTCCCCACTGGTCACAGTCTCCTCTCATCAGTTCCCTGCCCCTCCGTCCCTTTCCTCCTCACTCCTGCCCCTCCCGGGCCACAGGCTGGACTCTCCTGCGCCTCAGTTTCCCCAGCTGTTCCATGAGGAGTGTCCCAGCAGCCACTCACGGCACTGCTGGGAGTATTCAATGAGCTCATTCACATGAAGTAGGGCCGATGTGTGCCAGGCACGGAGGAAGGCCGTAGTCTGCCTGCTGCGCCTGTCGCTTAGTCGATTAAACAGGAGGGGTGTCGCCCGGGTGCTGGCTGCCCAGAGATGAATGGGGTCTCCTGACCGTGGTGCGTGCACATCCTCCTCACCAGTTAAAGCCACAGCCCCTGGCTTCCTCTACTCCCACTCAGTCTAAGCCTTTCAGGGTGGAGCCTCTGCCCCTCAGGTGCTTTCAAAGGCACATACCCCCCAAAAGGATGAGAATGAGTATGGGGGAAAGGGAGAGGGTGGGGGTACAGAGGGGCTCATGGCAGAATCTCCCTAGCTGAGAGGGCTCAGCGATTTCATTCTAGTCATTCCTCTGCAGGGGGGTTAAAGCATTATCACTGCATGAAAATATCAGACTCGAGGCTGGAGGCGATAGTCCTGTGGGTAGGGCATTTGCCTTGCACCTGGCCGACCGGGTTCTATTCCCCAGCATCCCATATGTCCCCCAAGAACCACCAGGAGTAATTTGTGAGTGCAGAGCCAGGAATAACCCCTGGGCATTGCTAGGTGTGACCCAAAAAGCAAAAATAAAAAGAGAGAGAGAGAGAGAAAGAGAAAACGTCAGACTTTCCAAGAAGCAGAATTGTTAAATATGTCCCCCTGGAAGCTGGAGTGATTGTACAGCAGGTAGGGCTCTTGCTTTGTATGTGGGTGACCTGAGTTTGATCCCCAGTACCCAATGTAGTAGTCCCCGAGCCCCACCAGGAATGATTCCAGAGCATAGAGCCAGGAGTAAGTCCTAAACATCGCTGACTGTGACCCAACACCCTCCCCCAGAAAAAATACCAGGTTGTAGATGTTGTTCGGTGGTCGGGTGTTTGCTTTGTAGTATGAGGTCTTGGGTTTGATTCCTAGCACCACTGATCCAAGTAAATAAAGGGGGATTAAAGCAATAGTACAATGGGTAGAGTCTTTGCCTTGCACACAGCCAGGTTTGATCCCGGTATCCCATATGGTCCCCTGAGCACTGCCAGGAATAATTCCTGAGTGTAGAGCCAGGAGTAAGCCCTGAGCATCACCAAGTGTGACCCAAAAAAGACAAAAAAAAAAAGTAAATAAAGGGCCAGAGCGGTAGTGCAGGGGAGTAAGAAGCTCGCCTGGAACAAGCCAACTCAGTTCTCCCCTAGCATACTCCATGCACAGCCAGGAGTGACCCCAGAGCCCTGAGTCAGGAGTAAGCCCAGAGTCCCTCTAGGTGTGACCCAAAACCAGAAACCTCTTCAAAAAGTAAATACATGCGTGTATTATAATATATTCAGGACGGATAGCGAGCCGGGTGGTGGAGCACCTGCTGGCACGCGCGTGAAGCCCCTGAGTCCCATCCCTGGCGTGTCTGGTTCCCCAGGCACCACCGAGTGGCCCCTAGTGACCCCATCAGGGCTCCAGCACCACATCAGTCCAGTCAAGGCACTAGCGGTGGCCACTAGTCAAAACCCTAAACACTTCCTGGAAGTGATCCAAGCAGGGCACCTCAAAAAGACAGAGAAGGGGGCCGGAGCGATAGTCCAGCGGGTAGGGCGTTTGCCTTGCGGCGGCCGGCCAGGTTCGATCCCGGCATCCCATATGGTCCTCTGAGCATCACCAGGAGTAAGTCCTGAGTGCAGAGCCAGGAGTAACCCCTGAGCATTGCCGGGTGTGACCCAAAAAAGAAGCAAGAAAATGGGGCCGGAATGATAGCACAGTGGGTAGGGGCGTTTGCCTTACGCAGCCGGCCTGTGCCGGCCCGGGTTCGATCCCCAGCATCCCATATGGTCCCCCGAGCACTGCTAGGAGTAATTCCTGAGTGCAGAGCCAGGAGAAACCCCTGAGCATTGCCGGTGTGACCCAAAAAGCAAAAAAAAAAAAAAAAAAAAAGAAGGAGCAAGAAAATAATAACAATAAAATAAAGACAGAGAAGCCTTCTCTGGAGAGTCTGAGGGCTTGATCTGCTGTGAGGTCCTGGGCCGGCAGGGCTGTCTTGTACACCTGTGAGGCCCTGGTTTGAGCCTGGAACTGCAAAAAAAGAAGAAAGAAAGAAAGAAAAGTCATAGAGTGAAAAGGACTGGAGAGTAGCAGAGTAGGGGCACAGCCAACTCACTCAGGCTTGATCCCGGCACCCCACATTATGGTCTCCCAGGCACTGCCAGGAGCCAATCCTGAGCACCATCAGGTGTGGCCCCCCAAGCAGTATAAATACGGTGATCCCCAAGAATCTGTGTGTAGGGTAGCGGGGGGGTCGGGCCGCTCCTGGCTCTGCTCAGGAATCACTCCTGGCAGTGCTGAGGACCATATGCAGTGCCGGGGAATGAGCCTGCGTCCTCTGCACGCAGGATTTTAGTGCACCCTAGTTCTGAGGAGCTCAGCTATGCTGTCCCATCCCTCGTCTCCACTCTGGCTCTGCTGTCTGTGTACGCAGGTGACTAGGGGCCTGCGGCTCCATCTTCCCAAGCTGCAGCTTCCCGGGGGTCTGCCACGGAGGCTGTCGCAGCTGCCTCCTCCTGGGCACCCCCGTGTGACATGAGGAAAGGCTCCCCAGTGCCCGCACACAGCAAGGCCCTGGAGACAGGTGATAATAGAGCCACTGTCCTGGGCTGGGACCCACGGCCGCCTCTGTGCCCACGTGCTCAGCCCACTGAGCCGCCATCCCTGGCCCCAAGGCACATCTTTACTCTGGAGGCTTTTCCCTTAAAGCAAAGGCAAAGTGCTGTGCATACAGTGGAAATTTTTCTCCTAGAGCTCCTCAAGTGCATTCCCAGGGCCTTCTTTTGACTTTAGGTTTTTGGAGCCACATCCGGCGCAGCTTGGGGACCCTGCAGGGTTGCCAGTTTTGAATCCTGGTCTCCCACCTGCTAAGCATGTTCCCCAGCTCTGCTCTTTTATTGGGGGGAACCGCCCCAATGGTGCTCAGGGATTATTCCTTGCTCTGCACTCAGGGGTCATTCCTCGTGGTGCTTGGGAGCATCACGGGGTACTGGGAATCCAACCTGGGTCAGCCACATGCTAGGCAGATGCCTCCCCCAGGACTATCGCTTTGGCCCCTGCTCTAGCATTTTTTTTCCCTTTTGGGTCACACCCGGCAATGCTCAGATGTTACTCCTGGCTCTGCACTCAGGAATTACTCCTGGCAGGTGCTCGGGGGACCATATGGGATGCCAGAGATCAAACCCGGTCTGTGACGTGCAAAAGCAAATGCTCTACCCACTGTGCTATCGCTCCGTCCCCTGCTCTAGCATTTTTTTTTTTTTTGCCTTTTTGGGTCACACCCGGCGGTGCTCAGGGGATTACTCCTGGCTCTGCACTCAGGAATTACTCCTGGCGGTGCTCAGGGGACCATATGGGATACCAGGGATCGAACCCAGGCTGGCAGAGGCCGGCTGCGTGCAAGGCAAACGCCCTACCCGCTGGACTATCGCTCTGGCCCTTTTTTTTTTTTTTTTTTTTTTTTTTTGGTCATACTGGCGCTCAGGGGCTACTCCTGGCTCTGCACTCAGGAATTACTCCTGGCGGTGCTCGGGGGACCATATGGGATGCCGGGGATCGAACCCGGGCCGGCAGAGGCCGCCACGTGCAAGGCAAATGCCCTACCCACTGGGCTATCACTCCGGGCCCCTGCTCTAGCATTTTGAGCCTCTCCCCAATTCACTTTCTTGGCAGTAGAACACCACCCCCTCCCTTTTGTAAAATCCACTTGCCCAGGCCACAGGCAGCCTAGAGGAGTGGTCTGGGGTAGGATCGTCATTGGGATGCTGTCTGGGCTCTCCCTCTGGGCCCCCACCTCATACAGCCCGGCCCCACACCCCCCATGCCCTCTTCATCCTTACCCGGCACCCCGCTCCGTCTCCCCCACCCCTCAGTGGCCTGTATGGGGAGACACCTCTCTGTCCAAGGCCCTGGGCATCCCCTGGGGATGCAGGAAGCCCATTTCCTGCACCCAGCAGGCATGGCATCAGGGGCTGTCTGTGTCGCCCCTCCCCCAGGGTTTCTTCCGTCGCACAATCCAGAAGAACCTCCACCCCACCTACTCATGCAAGTATGATAGTTGCTGCGTCATCGACAAGATCACCCGCAACCAGTGCCAGCTCTGTCGCTTCAAGAAGTGCATCGCTGTCGGCATGGCCATGGACCGTAAGGGGCTGGGCCCTGGGCACCACAGGCAGAGGGACAGGCCAGAGCAGGCTGCATCCAGGAAGGAGAAGGGAGGAAAGGGGAGCAGGCGCTAACTTGCACCCTCCATGTGGGGCCTTCAGAGAGAGGCTTTTTAGGAAAAAGAAGCACGGCGGCTTCTTGCCCCACCCAGAATATCCCTCTTCAGCCCAGAGCATGTCGCGGGGATGTTGGGGGTCTCAGCCACCCAGCCCTGTGGTCCCTCTGGGTCTCCGTCCCTGCAGCCCTGGGATGAGGAGCTCCTGAGCAGCAGTGGAGCGCCCCGCACAGCGCCTCCTGTCTGTTTCCCAGTGGTTCTAGATGACTCAAAGCGGGTGGCTAAGCGCAAACTGATCGAGCAGAACCGGGGGGCGCCGTCGCAAGGAGGAGATGTTTCGCTCCCTGCAGCAGCGCCCGAGCCCACGCCCGAAGAGTGGGACCTGATCCACGTGGCCACTGAGGCCCATCGCAGCACAAACGCCCAGGGCAGCCACTGGAAGCAGAGGCGTAAATTCCTGGTAAGGAGAGAGAAGGCAACGCCGCCTCCTCCAGGAAGCCACGTGGGTTTCATCAAACCCACATCTTGGTAGTCCTGAGGCAGACGCCTGTTGCTGTCTCTTGTATGGGTCTTGCCCATTCCATCTGACTGGGAGACTTGCCCTCCTCCTCGAATTCTCTCTGGGCAGGGGAGACCACTCCTATTTTGCATGCCCCTGGTGATGGGATGGGAGCAAGGGTGAGCGGCACAGTTACTGAATGGCATCAGAAACACTTGCCGGGTGCTCGGTGCGTGTCCAGCCTGGGCAGGACAGTGCAGGGTGATGAGGTTGGCTGAGTGCATGGGGCAGGCAGGAAACTGGCATCTGGGTCTGGGAGGGCACGCCAAGAGGGCCGTGAGTATAGAGTGCACTGTCTCGCTTTGGTAGACGGCGATGTCAGGGTTGGGAGTCAGGCGTCTTGTGTTCAAATTCTGATTCTGGGAGCCGGAGTGATAGCCCAGCAGGTAGGGCGTTTGCCTTGCACACAGCCGGCCTATACCCGGCCAGCGTTCGATCCCGGCATCCCATATGGTCCCCTGAGCACCGGCAGGAGTGATTCCTGAGTGCAGAGCCAGGAGTAACCCCTGAGCGTCGCGGGTGTGACCCAAAAAAGCAAAAAAAAAAAAAAAAAAAGAATTCTGATTCTGCCACAACCTAATCACTCTACCTTGGGCTTAGGATTTGGGTTTTGTGCTTGTAGAGGAAGTGATTGGGCCTGCACCCCACATGGCCAGGAGAGCCTCAGGGTGCACTGTGGGGGTCATTCCCTAGGCTGCTTCTCTGCCCGGCCCTGGACATCAGGCACTGTGCTCTACCTGTTTGCTCACTCTAGTAACTCTTTCCTAAGGGCTGTGGTGAGGATGGAAAGAAATGTTGGTGTCCATCCTAATCCTCTCTTTGTTTCTTTTGATTTGGGATTACTCCTGGCCCTGTGCTCAGGGAACATTCCCAGAGGTGCTCCAGGGACCATACTGGATTCTGGGGATTGAACCTGGGTCAGCCTGGTGCAAGGCGAGCACCATAGGGCTGGACTATCTCTCCCGCCCGAGCTTCTATTATTACTCCATTGGTTCTGCTATGGCTATGATCATTGTTATTATTAGCCCGCTGGCCACTCTGGCTCTTAGGCTCTGCTCTGCCCCAAGGTGAAAGAGAAGCCTTGGGCGGGGGACCTGCCAGCCATTCCCAGGTCCTGGCAGGACGGCTCCTTTCCCCGAGCTGCCCTGGAGCTCCCCTGGTGGGCAGGAAGCCTCAGTGAGCTGCTGGAAGGGGTCTGTGACCCCAGCTGACCCCAGTCTCTCCCTCCAGCCCGATGACATTGGCCAGTCACCCATCGTCTCCATGCCGGACGGAGACAAGGTGGACCTCGAGGCCTTCAGCGAGTTCACCAAGATCATCACCCGGCCATCACTCGTGTGGTGGACTTTGCCAAAAACTGCCCATGTTCTCCGAGGTGACTAGCACGTGGGGGTTGGGTTGGGGATGCAACCTGGTTCACCACTGGAGGGAAACGGGGGCTGCTGCTCCCCACGACCCCCCAGTACCAGCAGCTGCTCGTGTGTATACACACACACGGGGTGGGGGGGGGTCTCCAAACACGGAATAGTCCTTCAAAGTCGGACATACCCAGCACACAGCTAGGCCCATGCACAGGCCAAGGGCTGGCTGATCCCTCCGGAGCCAGCAGGCCAGGTGTCCCACCTCCCCAGACCTGCATGCCCCTCCCTGCCCCCTTCTCTCGCCCGTCGCCTTAAAGGGGCCCTCTCGTGGGGCGCAGATGCCGGCCCAGGGCAGTCTGTTCATGCTGGTGTGTGGCAGGGCTGGCAGAAACCAGGGACCCAACTCCCAAGCCTGAGTGCGAGATGTCCGGAAATGGCTTGCGCGTGCGTGCATGCGTGTGTGCGTCGCGGGCCAGCGCAGGGCTGGTGGTTCCTGGGGTGACGGAGACCGTGGGGGTGATGTCCCTGTGGGCCTGCACTCCGCAGCTGCCTTGCGAAGACCAGATCATCCTCCTGAAGGGGTGCTGCATGGAGATCATGTCGCTGCGGGCAGCCGTCCGCTACGACCCTGAGAGGCGACACCCTGACGCTCAGCGGGGAGATGGCTGTCAAGCGGGAGCAGCTCAAGAATGGCGGCCTGGGCGTGGTGTCCGACGCCATCTTTGAACTGGGCAAGTCACTCTCTGCCTTTAACCTGGATGACACAGAAGTGGCTCTGCTGCAGGCTGTGCTGCTAATGTCAACAGGTACCTGGCTGGGGGCTGGGAGGGCCCGTCCGCCATGCCATCCCCACCCCCTGCCTCTGTCACGTTTCCTTCACGCCAGTCTCCGGCCGTGTGTTGCTTCCCAGCCTCTCTGATCTTTATTTGGTTACTTCTTTTTTGTTGTTTTGGTCTTGGCTTTTTGGGTCACACCGCGATGCTCAGGGGTTACTCCTGGCTCTGCACTCAGGAATCAGTCCTGGTGGTGTTCGGGGGACCATATGGGATGCTGGGGACCTAACCCAGGTTGGCCACATGCAAGGCAAACGCCCTATCTCTCCAGCCCCTATTTTGTTACTTTTTTTGTTTTAGGGACCTCACCTGGCCATGCCCAGGCCTTACTCCTGGCCCTGTGCTCTGGGTATTCCTGACTGTACTCTTTCGGTACAGCTCCGGGGAGGTTGAAGGGGGGCATATGCAAGGCAGGCGCCTTACACTGATATAGTCTCTCTGGTCTATCATATAGTCCCCTTTTTTGTTTTGTTTCTTTTTTTTTTTTTGCTTTTTGAGTCACACCCAGCGATGTTCAGGGGTTACTCCTGGCTCTGCACTCAGGAATTGCTCCTGGCGGTGCTCGGGAACCATATGGGATACCGGGGATCGAACCCTGGCCAGCACAAGCTGGCCACGTGCAAGGCAAACGCCCTCCCGCTGGGCTATCGCCCGGCCCAGTCCCCTTTTTTGGGGAGGCTGTTTGCAGCCACACTCGGCAGTGCTCAGGACTTAGTGCTCCTGGATCTGGGATCCCTCATCAGGGGCTCAGAGACCCTTAGATAGTTCCAGGGATTGAACCCGGAGCCCACTGCGTGTACAGCAGGTGCCCTCCCCCGTCCTTCTTTCTAGTTCCCCTGGACTTGATCTTGGCCTCATTATCCCCCCTGCCCCACCTGCTGTCCCCCACATTCCCTTGTCATCGTCCCCCACCTGGGTCCCTGCGTCCCAGCTGCCGTGCCCCACTGTCCACCTGCTGCTCCCTTCACCCCTTTTGCCTCGGTGCCCACTTCTGCCGCCCCACGCTTCCTCTTCTTCCTGGGCCCACCTTGCTGGCCCTGCCAGCCGGTGCATGCCATGCGTCTGCCCTCCCCGCTGTGGCCCTGCCCGCCGTGGCCCTTCGCTTACCAGCGTGCCCCCTGTTCCCCCTTGCCCGCCCCCACAGACCGCTCGGGCCTGCTGTGCGTGGACAAGATTGAGAAGAGTCAGGAGGCGTACCTGCTGGCGTTCGAAGCACTACGTCAACCACCGCAAACACAACATTCCGCACTTCTGGCCCAAGCTGCTGATGAAGGTGACTGACCTCCGCATGATCGGGGCCTGCCACGCCAGCCGCTTCCTCCACATGAAAGTCGAGTGCCCCACCGAACTCTTCCCCCACTCTTCCTCGAGGTCTTTGAGGATCAGGAAGTCCTAAAGCCTCAGACGGCCAGAGGGTGTGCGGAGCTGGTGGGGAGGAGCCTGGAGAGAAGGGGGCAGAGCTGGGGGCTGAGGGAGACCCCCCCACACACCTCTTCTCTCCTTCCTCTCGCCCTCGGATAGATTCAGCTCCCACACACACCCGCACTGTCCCCGTCCCTCAGAGCCTGCAGCCCGGGACAGGGCAAACCAATGAACTTCCTATGAAAAGGGACGGTGTGGGAGGCCGGGGCGCCCGTGGCCTGCCGTGCCCAGGGTCCCAGCCTCAAAGAAGGGAGGGGAAGGGAGGGAGAACGCACAGGGCACGAGCCATCTGGACCGTAGGGGTCCGAGGAACGTGGGTGGGGACGATGCCCTCACTCCCCCAGCCCGTCCCGTGGCCAAGGTGCCCTCCAGGCTGAGGGCTGCTCTGCTTCCCACAGGCTGGGTGCCAAGGAAGGCTTGGCCTGGCTCCTCCTCTGGAGGTTAAACACGAGAGTCATTCTAACTGCACTTTGGAAACCAGGCACGGGGAGAAGAGAAATGAAGAAGAAGAAAAAAATAGACAGAAAAAGAAAAAAAAGAGAGAGAGAGAGAAAGCGTGCGCTTGATAGATGATATTAAGTTATTAACTGAGGCTGGCCAGAGGGGAGGACCCCCCAACCACCCCCAAGCACTTTGAGAGCTGCCCCTCCTCCCCAAGTCAGAGAGAACCGTCCCCTGCCCCCAACCGGGCCTCTCCAGGGCCAGGCTGCCGATCAGAGCTGTGAGTTCACACACAGGGTCCTGGCCACCCCCTTGCCTCGCCCTTGCCCCCCCGTGCCCCTTTGGCACCCTCGCCCCCGGAACTCCCTCTGCTCTCTGCCACTCGTGCCCGCTGAGTTCCATCTACCTCTCACGCTGGACGCCAGCTGGCCCTCACCAGCCTGCCCTGCTGCCCACACAGCGACCCCTTTCAAGTGCCCAGCCCCAGGGGTCTCCTCCCCGCCCCCACGAGAGACCGTGGTCCTCGCTCTGCCTCCTCATGTCCCGCAGTATTAGCTCCCGTCCAGAGGCTGCACCGGGAGGGGTGCGCTGCCCCCCGCCCCCTGCAGACCCCGTCTCCCACCTGGCTTCTGGACTCACTCCGCCCTCTCTGCCCTCCCACCCTTCACCCAACGCAGGCAGGGCAGGCAGGCACTGGACTGGGGGTGCTGAGATAAATGGCACTTAGTGGGGCCCCCAGAGAGGGGCGGGTTGGTGCTCCTCCTTTTTCTCGGAAGCTCTTTAGGCCAGCCGCCCCTCTGCCTCGGGGACTAACCCTCTTTTCTCTAATTCAGGGACTTTGGCTTGAGCCCCTCCCACCGCCCCTGGTGGGGAGCGCTCTGTTGGTCTGCACTGGGGGGCCACCCCTCCTCCCCCGCCATGGGCCCCCAGCCCCCTCCTCAGGGGCTAGAGGGGGATTGGAGAGGGTGGGCTGGACAGAGCAGATCAGAGGGCCCTGGGCTCAGGGCTGCGTGACGGCAGGGATGGAAGGGGTGGACACAGATGCCCCCGGAAGCCATGGGCAATGGGGCAGGGTGGGGGGGAGGGGTGCCAGGGCTTCCCTGCGCTTTGCACTATTGGGGCAAAAATGTCTTAAGCGGTGGGGAACCTGCCACTCCATCTGACCCTCAGCCTGCCACAGCCCCCTACACACACACACGCACGCACACACGCGCACGTGCGCAGGCTGTGCTGCCACCCGGCGCCGCCCTCCCCTCTGCTCCAGGGTGGAAGGGAGGCTTTGGGCAGCCACTGTCACCTGTGCGTGTGCCTGCCCGCCCCTCGGACCCTGGGCCGCCCATGCTGTCTTTGTCTCTCTCCTCTCTCCTGGGGTACTGATTCCTGCATTACTCGGTCCCGTGGATGAGGCCATTTGTACTTTCTGCCATCCCCAGAGGCCCAGTGGATTCCTGACCCGTCCGCCCACGCGCCCCCCATCCTTCCATCCCCTCTTTCTCCCCATCTCCATTCTCAGCCAAGGCCTCTACCAGGCCCATCATAGGAGCTGTGACCCCCAGGCCGCCCCTCCCTGGTGCCGTGGGGGTGTGTGCTTTCCTCTGCGTGAATGTGTGCGTGAGTGCGCGTGGCAGGGAGGAGCTGGGGCACTCAGGGGTGCGGTGCACCTGCTCTCAAGGCAGCTGTCCCAGTCCCTGCTGTGGAAGTAGGGGACAGGGCCCCCTTCCTGGGGGCCATTGGTGCTAATGAGGGGGACGGCCTTGACGCGGGTGCCCAGCCTCCCCAGTATTGGCCCAGGCACTAGGGCAGGCAGGGTGGGGCAGAAGGTGCAGTATTGGTGGGGGGGAGACAGTGCTGGGAATAGGATGAGGGGGCCAGGCCAGGACAGGGGGTGCCAGAGCCATGACCACTACCCGCCCCCCACCATCGGCCTCTCCATCTCAGTATTCCCCTCACTCATAACACACATACCTCATCCAGCCACCTCCCTGCTCAGACCTGGGGAGGCGGGGGAGCCCCAAACCCTTCCCCCTGGGGCGGGCCTGCAGGGCTGGGGAGAGGGCAGGGCGCGTGACAGACACGTCCATGGGGGGACTGTAATTCCCGCCCCCTCCTGGGTGCGGGAGGGGGACTCTTCCTTGGAGGCCCTACTGAATGTATGAGAAGCTGGTGCTGGGGGGCGGGGGTTGTGGCCAGAAACAGGGAAGGAAATAGGTCCCTTCCCGGGGTGGGGGTGGGACTGGTAGGGGTGACGGGGGCTCGTACTCCTGCCCCACGTTGACAATCAGTATGTCTGTTATGTGCGATTTTTCACCCCGTTGTGTTTTGGGTCAGGATTTTAAAGAAAGATATTTTTATGGTAATTGTTGCTCGTCTATTTTACTATATATTTATGTAATAAATATATGATGAAAATAACCCCCTTTGGGCACCCCCTTAGACTTGTGTGCTGTTTCCCTGTATCCTCCCATCTGCTGGCAGCGCCCCTGTTCCCACACTGACCAGATGGATAGGTGTCCCCCATTACCAGCCCCGCCCACCCCGGAAATCCCCGATCCCCAAAGAGTACAATACAGGAGTCAGCTGTGAACTACTGCATTTCAGACAGAATAGAACAGCTTGGGGATGGGGGGGGGGGAGGGAGCCAGAGAACTGGGTGTGTATGGGGGGTGGTTTAAATAGGGGGAGGGGGAGGTGTGTGGAGGGAGGAGGAGGGAGGCAGGTTATTTACAAGAAGGCTCAGGGGGCCAGAGGCTCATCTTGGAATATTTTATAACAATATAAATAAGATTCTGGTTTGCTTTTCCTTTTCGTCTCGCAAAGGAGAGAGAAGTGCAGAGTTCGATTCTGTACAAGGGGGCAGCGGCAGAAGGCCGGCCGGGCGGGTCACTGGGCGTCCACCCGGAAGGACAGCAGCTTCTCGGAATGCATGTTGTTCAGGGTCCGCAGGTCCGGCAGCTTGAGCAGCAGCTTGGTGAAGCGGGAAGTCTCCAAGGGCCGGTTCTTCAGCACCAAGGCCCGAAGAGCGCGCAGCAACGTCTCCTGGAGCTGCTCCACCGATGCGGGAGTTCTCCGTGCCCGAGCGGTCTGTGGGGAAGACGACAGCAGTGAGGCAGACACCACCAGCTCCTCCGACGAGGAGGCTGAGGGAGGCGGCGGCAGAGGCTGAGGAGGCGGCGCGGAGGTGGAGGTGGAGGGAGCCCCAGGTCCTCGAGGAGCCGCCCCAGGTCTACCCCCCAGGTCTACGGGGAGCCGCCCCAGGTCTACGCGGAGCCGCCCCAGGTCTACGTGAGCCGCCCCAGGTCTACGTGAGCCGCCCCAGGTCTACGAGGAGCCACTCATGGTCTACGAGGAGGAGGAGGCCGCCGATGCTGAGGCCACAGGCTGTGCGGCCTCTCCCTGAAGCCCCTGGGGGAGGCCGAGGAGGGGAGCACCGCCCCCCACTCCTCTCAGAGATCTCTGCCCACACCCCTACACCACCCCCACCCCCAGCAGGAGACGCCTGAAGGCTGGGAGTGGGGCTCAGCCGGGCTGAACACCTCCCAACCCTACCAGGCCGCTTTCCTGCCTGCCATCACGGCCCCCTTTCCGCTCTGTAGTTCCCACTGCCTGGGCACCTTTCCCCCACCCGCTCTGACCAGTCTCTTCCCCCCCACACCCTCTCTGCCACCCCACCCCACCCCCCCACACTCCCCAGAAGCCTCCTACTTCCCCGCCTCCCCCCCAGGCAGAAATAGTTGTCTCTGCTTCCAAAGCCTTTGGTTCATGCCTTTACTGTGACACTTATCTCACTGTTTTATATTTAGTGGAGTACGAGTCTGTCTCCCCAGCTAGACTGTGTCTGAATCATGTCTGTATCCCCAGTGCCCAACGGGCCTGGCATAGAGTAGGTCCCTCCATAAAAGGTGTGTTGAATCCAACTGCGTCCGCCTCCTCCCGGGGTCCGGCTCAGGCGGGAACTGGGCCTACCTGCCGAGACCAGCACCACGGCCGTGAAGAGGCCCAGCTCCTCCTCGGTGAGCGCCAGGGAGTTGAGCTTCTCGCTGAAGTCGAACATGGCATTGAGCAGGTCGCCCATGCCCATGGCACCGAGCTCCTGCAGGCTGTAGGTGGTGCGGCTCAGAAACATGACGGTCTGGTCCTTCACGTTGAACAGTGACGCAAAGCGTACCATGAGAACCTGGCGGGAGAGAGGGCTCCGTTATCCCGGCAGCGGGGAGGAAGGGCATGGGCCTCGTTAGCCCTCGTGTTTCCCAGAAGACGACCGGCACAGCCTGAGTTCTCTTAGGAGAGGGACAGGCGGGGCGGCAGGTGGGCAGAGGAGGGCAAGGTGCTGGCAAGGGGACATGTGTCCCTCCCAATGTAGGATTCTAGCAGGCAAGTCTGATGTTCACCTCAGCTGCTACCTGAGACCTTGGGCATGGCCCCTCCCCAAACCCATTTGCTCCTTCCTGAAATGGGGAAAGGGTGGACTGTTGCCAAAGATGCTATTTTAAGGTCCTGGTGTGTGATTAGAGCCAGCTAATGGGACAGGAGTCCCGTCCCACCCCACCATCCCTGGACAAGATCCTAGTCCGCTGCTGCCCACCCAGAGCGCCACGCCTTCCCCCCCAGTCCTTCCCCAGGAGGGGGAGCAGGGAAGCCAGGGGTGGCTCACCTCAAAGGTGCCGGCCTTAAGCAGGGTGACCTGATCGTGCTGAGAAAGGTCGCGGAAGCGGGGATGTGTTTGGCGAACTCCACCACCTCCCCCCGGCGGAGTGTGAAGCTCATGGAGAAATCCTCCCAAATCTCCTGCACGGTCCGCCGCTGCGCCGCTGCGGTACATGTTCATGGGACACGCCTGGTGAAGGAGGGGCATGAGGAAGTAAGTAGCAGCCAGGTGGAGTCCGAGGGGCTCCAGATGCCGCTTCCCTAAGGGTGATGGAGATCCTGTGGCCCTAGGATGGCACGTTCGGGTGCCAGGAGGCAACCAGGAATTCTAGGCCAGTGCCGGAGCCGTGCCAGGGGCTGAGGAGGTGAAGCATCCTACCAGGGCACGCACACCCAGCTGCCCAGTGTTCTAAATCCAATCTTCCAGGCCCCCTGCCCACCTCATCCACTTGCTCTCACCAGCAGAATGTTCTTGGAGTGGCCCTGCCGCAGACTGTTGGCTGGTGCTTCGGCTTCAGGAGCTGAGTACATGTGGGTGGGGCAGAGACGGTGCCCACTGCTGTTGGGCTGGTGACAGCTGTGGTGGGCAGGGCTGGGGGGCCAGGCAGGAGGGTAG